>JALPQI010007759.1:0-41707 GCA_025490895.1 Thaumatotibia leucotreta | reverse complement strand
GTTTGGGGGACTTAGATAATCACTAGTTTTGACCAGGTTACACAGTTCCTTATTTTCGGCCTCTAGATCTTCTAATCTGATAGCAAGATTCAGGTTTTCTTTTCAGGTTCTCGTTTAAATAGAATCAATACAAATATCAAAAAATAATTTATTAGTTCAAGAAGAGGTGGTGTTTCGATGTTGTACGATGGTAGGCGTTACAGCCGTAAAAAAATATACATAATATTGTTGATGTATTTTGATATATTTTCGAAGTCGACATGTTGACTGTTTTGGAAACTACTTATCTTTAATCCTTTAACAACTTCGGTTGTGTAATAAGATTTTTATTCTTTTCCGGCAACTGGTTGCGAAACTACAAGGGGAAAAAATAACAGTTGTGTAGCAAGAATGGGCATTCGCCTTTGGCAACTAGTTGTCTAACAAGAATGTTCATTACTTTTCAGCAACTGGTTACCAAACTCGGTTGCCATCGCGGCCGGAGGGCAAAATTGACCAATTACATTCTTCAAATTCAAAATTCGAAACACTGTCATGCGGTTTCATTGGCCAATTTTGCACATCTCCGCACCCTTAACCCTGTGGGTCGTCATCGTCACACAGTCAAATAGAAAATCTATCCATCCATCCATCCATCATCAGCCTATGATAGTCCACTGTTGGTAGTAGGCCTCTCTTATTAACTATGCGTATAAACGCATTAGGAGGAAAATACCCATAATCGCCACGCTGGGCAAGCGGATTGGCGATCCCAGTAATGTGTCCACTATGATGAGTTGATGACGCTGCTGCCCATCATCAATCTTTTATCAAATAATGGTCAGTGACACTTCAATCCCTTAGTCTTACACACCCGCAGAAGGAGTTGGGGTGGTGACATAAGACTACATAAGAATACATTTGTATTCTTATTGTAGTCACCACACGGCTGAAAATGGATATGTCTAAATAAAAACAAGAATGACAGAATTTTATTTTAACTCTAGAGAAAAGCTGGGCCGATAGACCCGCTCACCGCTGCTGTTGCTACCACCCAGACTCCGGGGCGTCCGGGAGCTGGGCAAGATAAACCAGTGCCTCAAACGTTGTTTGACGGCCTGACTATCGAAGACACAGTACAGGTGAATGTATGAATATACAAAGACAGTTAGCTGCCTTTCGTTTACAATTGACGATTAAGCGTTAGCGATTGGCAACTTGTTTTAGCGCCCAGGTAGTCCTAATGCACGTTAAATGGTTCAAGCAGTTTAGTATGTTTCTGTCAAAAATGGCATCTAAGTTAACCCCTCGTATGCTTAGACACGGATCCGTGCGTGTGAATTTCAATCTATTGTTTTAATTGTCAAGGTAACTTTTACAGTAACGTAATTTGACAGGAAGCATACCAGGGGTTAAGAAACCTGATATGCGACACTTCGCTGCAAGGTTCTATGTGGCACTTTTGTCAGCTTGGATACATGTCACACTGACACGTAGTCCTGATTTGATTACCCCGAAAATGTAACATAGAACCAGCGAACGAAAAAAACATGAAAGAATCTTTAGAAAATTAACGATCTTCAAACAAGTCATTAGGCATGCCAAGAGATTGGCTGTACTATATTATTATTTTTTAAATTTCCCAAGAAAACGGGCGAACTTTGCTTAACAACCCCGAGGAGAGGATGTTTGTGAAACTCTCCTACTTACCTACATAAATTCACACAGTAAATGTAACACTACAAAAGAGGCACTATCTCTGCTACGGGCTCATGACATCAGAACTCTAAACGACATGTTTTTTGATCCGGTGACCGAAATAGAGCTATTAACACATCTTGAAAAATATAAAACCTAAAAACTACCTAGGGATACGACGAGATACCGATATCTGTCATCATGATATGCAACACTTCACTGCCCCAATAGTACAAGGTTCTATGTTACACTTTTAGTCAGCTTGAAATTTGAACATTGTCACACTGACACGTAGTCCAGATTTGATTACCCCTATAATGTAACATAGAACCATGCAATATTTGGGTAGCGATTTGGCGTTCAAATTGTTAATAAGTTTATTATTTTTATTTATTGAATTATTAAAACAGTTGACAAATATTAAAATTATCATAGGCCCTGCAAAACACATGTTTGGGATCATAATCTTTTTAATTCCTATGTCATCATCATCATCATCATATCAGCCGAAAGACGTCCACTGCTGAACATAGGCCTCCCCCAAAGATTGCCACAATGACCGGTCCTGCGCCACCCGCATCCAGCGGACTATGTACCTTTCGATTATTAATGAATATAAACATGATTTTATTCTTGTTCTAGAAAGCGGTTCCGATCACGCCTTTAACCGCCGTAGAAAACCTGGACCCATTGAAACAGCCACTTCATGACTTCAGTCAGTCGCCTGGAGCTAAAGAGGTCAGTATTTATTTTTTCACACCACATGCTCGACAAAGCCGTGAAGGTAGTCCTAATCCACGTTAATGGTCCCGGCAGTTGTGTATGTTTCTGTCAAAAATGGCATTTAAATTAAGAAACCTGATATGCGACACTTCACTGCCCCAATATTACAAGGTTCTTGTTACACTTTTGTCAGCTTGAAATTTTAACATTGTCACTCTGACACGTAGTCCAGATTGAATTACCACGAAAATGTAACATAGAACCGTGTAATATTGGGGGTAACGATTTGGCGTTCAAATTGTTAATAAGTTTGGGATCATAATCTTTTTCATTCATAACTAACCTAACTTAACCTATACCTTTATTGGCCATCAGCGATTATTAATGAATATAAACATGATTTTACTCTTGTTCTAGAAAGCGGTTCCGATCACGCCTATAACCGCCGTAGAAAACCTGGACCCATTGAAACAGCCACTTCATGACTTCAGTCAGTCGCCTGGAGCTAAAGAGGTCAGTATTTATTTTTTCACACCACATGCTCGACAAAGCCGTGAAGGTAGTCCTAATCCACGTTAATGGTCCCGGCAGTTGTGTATGTTTCTGTCAAAAATGGCATTTAAATTAAGAAACCTGATATGCGACACTTCACTGCCCCAATATTACAAGGTTCTTGTTACACTTTTGTCAGCTTGAAATTTTAACATTGTCACACTGACACGTAGTCCAGATTGAATTACCACGAAAATGTAACATAGAACCGTGTAATATTGGGGTAACGATTTGGCGTTCAAATTGTTAATAAGTTTGGGATCATAATATTTTTCATTCATAACTAACATAACCTAACCTAACCTAACCTAACCTATACCTTTATTGGCCATCAGCGATTATTAATGAATATAAACATGATTTTACTCTTGTTCTAGAAAGCGGTTCCGATCACGCCTATAACCGCCGTAGAAAACCTGGACCCATTGAAACAGCCACTTCATGACTTCAGTCAGTCGCCTGGAGCTAAAGAGGTCAGTATTTATTTTTTCACACCACATGCTCGACAAAGCCGTGAAGGTAGTCCTAATCCACGTTAATGGTCCCGGCAGTTGTGTATGTTTCTGTCAAAAATGGCATTTAAATTAAGAAACCTGACATGCGACACTTCACTGCCCCAATATTACAAGGTTCTTGTTACACTTTTGTCAGCTTGAAATTTTAACATTGTCACACTGACACGTAGTCCAGATTGAATTATCACGAAAATGTAACATAGAACCGTGTAATATTGGGGTAACGATTTGGCGTTCAAATTGTTAATAAGTTTGGGATCATAATCTTTTTCATTCATAACTAACCTAACCTAACCTAACCTAACCTATACCTTTATTGGCCATCAGCGATTATTAATGAATATAAACATGATTTTACTCTTGTTCTAGAAAGCGGTTCCGATCACGCCTATAACCACCGTAGAAAACCTGGACCCATTGAAGCAGCCACTTCATGACTTCAATCAGTCGCCTGGAGCTAAAGAGGTCAGTATTTATTTTTTCACACCACATGCTCGACAAAGCCGTCAAGACGTGAAGGTAGTCCTAATCCACGTTAATGTTCCCGGCAGTTGTGTATGTTTCTGTCAAAAATGGCATTTAAATTAAGAAACCTTATATGCGACACTTCGCTGCCTCAATAGTATAGTCCATTTCAAATACGAAGGCCCGATGCCACTCGAAACATTCGTCATTTAATTGGTCCACTACAATTTGGCACGTGTCATACACCGATGTATGCATGAAATATCACGCCACAAAAAGATATTGCCAGATATCTTTTGTTACCACTGATCCTATTGTTGACGCCTAATGATTTTGTCAAGTGGAATCGGGCCTTCGCATTTGAAATGGACTTTAGGAGCATTCCATGAAAACATGTCGTAAGCGACACTGTCTTTTCAATACTTTTGAAAAATTAAATTAGTAAGCTGAGTTACGGTATAATAATAACATACCTAGGCTTTAAGATTGACAGTGTTTCCTAGCATCTAGCATATTTTATTAGGGTAGCTACCATAGAGACACGTAAGAACAAAAAGTAGATGTTTTCATGGAATGCTTTACAAGGTTCCATGTTGCACTTTTGTCAACTTGAAATTTGAACATTGTCACTCTGACACTTAGTCCAGATTTGATTACCCCGAAAATGTAACATAGAACCATGTAATATTTGAGTAGCTACTTGGCGTTCAAATTGTTAATAAGTTTGGGATCATAATATTTTTAATTCCTATGCACCTTTATTGTCCATCAGCGATTATTAATGAATATAAACATAATTTTATTCTTGCTCTAGAAAGCGGTTCCGATTACGCCTTTAACCGCCGTAGAAAACCTGGACCCATTGAACCAGCCACCCCTTGACTTCAATCTGCCGCTGTACCAGTCACCTGGAGCTAAAGAGGTCTCTATTTGAAGGGTCCACGGAAAGAACATGTCTAGTCAGTTCATATTACAGAAGGAAAAACCTTACTTTTAACAGAATAAGGTGTGAATTTGCCCTGATTTTTTAAGCACTGGACAAGTTTTTTCCGTGGACCCTTCATTTATTTTTAACCGACTTCAAAAAAGGTGGAGGTTCTCAATTCGACTGAATTTTTTTTTTTTTTTGTTGTATGTATGTTACCTGATATCTCCGAGAATAGTGAACCGATTTTAAAATTTCTTTTTTGATCGAACGTGTATTACTCCGAGATGGTCCCGTTGGCACCAAGTTGCGGTCTGATGATGGGATCTTGGAGAAATCGAGGGATCTCTTCAAATGTTATAGGTACATGTATGGCGCTTTTGGTAATTTTCATTCATTTACAAGAATTTGCATTCAGAAAGTAGGATTTGAGAAAACCTATGATGGAAACAAATCGGGAATCTTGGAGAAACCGGTTGAAGTCGGTTTTTTAAATTTTTAATTTGGTGATTATTTCCGTGGACCCTTCATTTATTTTATTCTTCACATTTCTGCCACTTTGTTGGCGGGGTTAAAATGTATACCTGTAGCAAATTACAAATTTCTAGTACTAATAGCCTGACTTTGCGAGTATTAGTGACGTTAGGTTTACTCAATACATAAAGCAGGCCATCATGCTCGCTCCAAATATGTCGGTGCGAGCGCGATAGCATGCATTACGTATCGAGTAAAGTCCTCGACCAGACTACTAAGGGCTCATGCATGTGCTCATGCTACTTTGTGACCCCCCCTCCCCCATGGTGATGTTTGGTGAGTTTCTTGGCTAGCACCCCCCCCCCCCCCCCCTTGCAGTCTCACGTGTATTTTCTCATTCAACTTTTCACGTTCGCTAGCCGAAATTCACAATATTTCTTAGTTTGTTCATCGTAGAAAAATACACGTGAGGTCTCCTTGTACCCCCCCTCCCCTACCGTGATCTTTCGTGATGTTTTCTTGGACCCCTCCCCCCCCTATAGGACCTCACATTTATTATGAAAATGAAGTCGTGAACTAAGCGTTAATTTTTTTGGGAAATTTCAAATATATTGAGGACATCAAAAGCTCCGTCTAGATACTTTAGCTTTCTTCTTCAGAACTGTGATGATGCCTTTCACTTTTCACTTGGTCGTAAATATACGGCGGCTTACAGTATTGACATTTGACATGTTAAGAGACAAGAAGTGAAGGTAGTCCTAATCCACGTTAATAGTCCCGGGACTATTGTATGTTTCTGTTAAAAATGGCATTTAAATTAAGAAACCTGATATGTATGCAACACTTCGCTGCCCCAATGTTATAAGATTCTGTGTCGAACTTTTGTCAGCTTGAAATTTGAACATTGTCACTCTGACACTTAGTACAGATTTGATTACCCCGAAAATGTAACATAGAACCATGTAATATTTGGGTAGCTACGTGGCGTTATTCTTATTAATGAATACAAACATGATTTTATTCTTGTTCTAGAAAGCGGTTCCGATCACGCCTTTAACCGCCGTAGAAAACCTGGGCCCATTGAACCAGCCACTTATTGACTTCAATCTCCCGCTGTACCAGTCAACTGGAGTTAAAGAGGTGTGTGTTTATTTTATTCTACCACATTGTTAGCGGGTTTAATACTTATGTATTAATTTAATACCCTATACCAAATAACAAATTTCTACTGCTAACGGCCTATGAGCTATGCTGCGAACAGACAGACGGACATGGTGAAACTAGAAAAGTTCAAATTTTAACTGGAAGATATCCTTTAAAGGGATAAATCCGCTTTTGTGCCTATTTTTACAGTTATTTTATTGGTCATGTTACGTTTTTTTTTGCACAATTAAGTGTTTTTCTACTACTACTACTACTACTTAGCTTAGCACATGACTGGTGAGATAATCTGTCGCCGAAAAAATTGAAGTGCAGGTAGTCCTAAATGCACGTTGAATGGTTCCGACAGTTTTGTATGATTCTGTCAAAAATTGCATTTACTTTAAGAAACCTGATATATGCGACACTTCACGGCCCTAATATTACAGTCACGTCTAATAATATGTATACATTTCAGAACGTATGTCAAAGGCATAATAGTACATTGTGTACTTAGGGCGGTAAACAAGAAATTACGAACGAGTGTGAATTCAAACCCGAGCCGAAGGAGAGGGCTTAATTCTAGCACGAGTTCGTAATTCTTGTACCGCCCGTGGCACACACAATGTTTTTCATCACACCTGTGATGCAAAAAAGTAAATAAAACAATATATTTTCACAAAACTACTCTAAAATTGTCTAAATCAGGGATGACTTAATTTCATCATTTTCATAAAAGAAATCTCGGCGCGGCGCGCGGCGTGCGCCGGACCCCGCTAGTGCGACGTAATGTTGTATGAAAATCCTTAACGGCATACTATGACGTAATGACGCACCTACGGCCCGCATCACCGCAGCGTATTGGCGCACTTACGAAACAGGTGTGATGAAAAGATCAATATTGTATACATATTATTAGAGCCGACCGTACAAGGTTCAATGTTGCACAACTTGCACATAGAACCTCGTTTGTCAGCTTGAAATTTGATCATTGTCACACTGACACGTAGCCCAGGATTAGGATTTTACTCTGTCACTCAAACGAAGGCTTCATTAGAGGGAGATAGACAAATCCTCGAAATTTACGAATTTCGTTTTTCGCGGTAGGGCCGCAGATTTAAGTATCCCGAAAGGGTTTTAACATAGAACCGTGTAACGCCGCGTTTTCATTTAGTGTTATGAGCGGAGCATTCGCTTGTTTGTGGGCTGACACACGAACATTTTGCTATGTGAAATCCTGTTTTCAGGAAAAAGTGGTTCCGATCGAGCCTTTAACCGCCGTAGAAAACCTGGGCCCATTGAACCAGCCACTTCTGGACTTCAACCTCCCGCTGTACCAGTCACCTGGAGCGAAAGAGGTCAGTATTTCCTTAACTGGCTTAACTGCTAATAATTAGCAGTTATAATTAGGTATATAAATTATATAATTTAAAATAAATGTACAATAACTACTCAAAAATATATATAAAAAGCAGTATTATACGGCGCGTTTTGTCGGCCCCGATCACCGCATGCGATTGATTGTACCCAACCGACCGCGTCGTCTAATACCGCTTTTTAAAAGTAAAAATGCACCTTTCAAACAGGTCAATCTTTAAAAAAAAAATGAGGTGTCGGCGTCGTATTCGACATTTGTTGTGTTTCAAAGGCTTATTTACGTAGTTGACTTATAATTTCTTAGGAATAAGATACATTTTTTTGTTTCATTTCATTGCGTGTTTGAGAAAAGCATTATACATACCTCGGCCATGAAGTGACGGGTTGCCGTTCGAATACTATCCGGCCTCGCTGCCCTCGTCCGTCTACATATATTCGGCCGGCAACCAGTCACTTCCCGGCCTCGGTAGTAATGTACTAATATAGTGCTGACGACAAATCCACACTGTATTGACATTTAGGTGTAAGTGTTAGGGTGCGGCTCCACTGACGCGGAGCGGAGCAGAGCTGTGCAAAATTGACAAATTACATTCTTGAAATTCGAATTCGAAACACTGTGATGCGGTCTCATTGGCCGAGCTCCCACAGCTCCGCTAATGAAAGTACATACAAATTCAGGACTCACATGTACAGTCGACAAAAAAGTCTCCTTTACAGCTCACAAGTGCAAACATCTTACACGGATGCGCGATACACATAGAAACTCGGTTGCAACGAACGCTCATGCTAGCATGAGCGTGTTTGCACGTGTTTGCACTTGTGAGCTGTAAAGGAGACTTTTTTGTCGACTGTACATGGATAGCACTGGGTGGTCATCAGTCTTTACTACGGACGCGTCTGTGCGTAGAGCCAGAGTGAAAGTACCTAAGACGCATATTTGCGTCGGTGGCAGTATATACATTAAAACAAAAACTGATTATTTTTCTAGAAATTGGTTCCAAACGCACCGTTGGATGTTATAGAAGACCTGGGCCCAATGAACCAGCCACTTCTTGACTTCAATCTTCCCTTGTACCAGACCCCTGAACCAGAAGAGGTCAGTGATCTATGACTGCTATTATATCATGATCTACTAAATGCAATTTGTCTACTTCCATATCAAAATTATCCTATTATATATTCAGAAGCAGTAATGTAATGACCTATATTAAAAAACCGGTGTCTGGCTGTATCATTTCATAATGTACCATTAAAGTACAGTGCATCATAATATTAACATTAAAGTATTGGTCTCAGTACAAGTCAACTTCTTTTTGTTTTTATTTTCAATACATATTTATTGTAGAATATTCTTACACAAATTGAGTAATTTCATTTGATTTGAATTGTTATATTTAGAGGTATTTTACTTAGTGGATTCAATTATCATTCAAAACTTATGATAAGAATGTAGATAAAGTTATGTATCTACATAATAGGGCATTAAACACTTGTTCAGTACTTGAAGTTCACAATTTACCAAAGTAAACACAACAAAAATAAATAAACGCAATAGGATTTGAACCCACGACCTCCGGATTGAAAGTCACACGTCTAAACTACTGAGCCACCACCGCTCACAACTTCATATTACTTCGGGTAAATAAAGCATTGTGCCAAATCGAGCAATTTTAAAGAGACTTGTCGAAAAGCAGCTGTACTGTACTAATCCCTTTACCTACGTTCTTTGATAGGCTAACAACTGACAATAAGAAATTTTACATACTACTATACAGCGTGTGTATTTGATACGGGCGAATATTTTAGTGGCGATTACTATCGGACCTAGGGAACCTATTTACATAAATTTATTTTAGAAATTAAGGTATTTTTTTTTTCATACAAAATAATTGAGCCCGCAATGTATTGCATCCACTGGTAGCCACATTAAGCTCTGAAATGGAATTCGAGATCAAAAATGTAAACAATCTATGACAATGACATAACATTACAAAGTCAATGTTAAAGTGGCATTCCAGGGGTATAAAACGGTTTATATCGAATGTAGTTTTTAACACCTTTGTAAATTAACGTCGCATTTTGAGATTGCTTTTGTATTTTATTTTATTTAACACTTCACTTACAACTATCCTTACAGGTACTAAACCTAAGACAATGTTATGTGTGGATGTAGATACGCGAAAGTCAAAGTATGTTCGATACACAAAGTATCACAATCGTTAACATATTTTTGGATATGACAATAAAAAACATACATCTGAGTGTCGACGGTTCCCGATTACAAAAATAAAACCTAGAAAATTTGCTAGAATGATGTAAATAATCAACATAATCAATGTTTGAAAACGAATGTCGTGTTACTTTAATCTTTAGGATAGTCGGGGAACGAATTTCAGTCTTCATCTTAGTTACGATCGAATCCATTTCGATTAAAATATGAAAATGATTGATTTGTAGGTACAAATACTAAAATCTGTACACGTTGTAATGCTAAATTTTAGGAGTAAAAATTCATAAAACAGTCATTTGGTGCACCCTCTTGTTTTGATTTTTGAAGAAAATAGTTATAAATGCGAACCCTCTTAAATGGTTCTTAGTGTAGTTAGTGTATTAAATTACGAATAAACTAGTTATTGTTATAACTGCGAACCAAATGTTTAAGATTTCTTATCATTGCCAGTAGTATAAATTAAACACCTTACATTTTATTAAAAGTAGCGAAATATATCATTTAAAAAATTATATATTTCGCTTAATGTTTTATATTAAAACATTGTAAAATATTTAAAAATTCTGTGTACCGTCAGTGACGGTAAATACGCATTTTTTATATTATAAGTATTTGAACGATTTTAGATTACCCCCCTCTCGTGATTATTTTTTGTGGTGGTATCCCATTTGTTTACATTTTTGATCTCCAATTCGATTTCACACAATACTTAAAGTAGACATAAGTATCTAAACGTCATACGAGTCTCATGTCAGTTGGCCGGCATACATTGCTGCTGGGTTGCACTTTAGAAAAATCATTACACCTAATCAACAACAAAATTTAACGAAATGGTTATCTTATACGACTCGTAGGATCAGATATTATAGCTGGATTAATTATTCGCCCGTATCAAATACCCACGCTGTATTCTCCAACGATATTTTAAGCGGCAACTACGCTTGGTGGCTCGCCGCAAGCATTGTCGGTTGCCTGGCAAGTGGCAACCTCGTACTTTAATTCGGCGGCCGCATTAGGCTAACGACTGAGTGTAATTGCCGCTTTAAGAGTTGTCAAGCTGGTCTAATCACCCCTATAACAGTGACAAATTTGACTAGCCAGGATCTGGGGAGCTTCTGCCCACCTTTTGTTTTGACTCGCTTATTGGTGAAGACACCACAAATTCAGTCAGAATAGAAGTTCCTTTGGTTATTTGGTGTCTCATTGACGAGCTAAGTACTAACTAACCCCCTTATTCGTAAACGTCTGCTAACTTAGCAACCCGTTAAGTATTGTTTGTCCCTTTCGGTCTTATCAATATGTCCTCAAGAGTGAAAGGGACACACAATACTTACCTATAAATTGAAAATCCTTTTTGAATAAGGGGTATAAGGTTTAAAAGTTACAATGTTCTACCACAGGTCCATGATCCAAACCTGTCCGAGTTCATGGATGTAGATGTACGTATAGACCGTGAACTGCCTCTCCTCAACTACGACAATGAAAATTTGACTCTCGAACCATTGGGCCCCATGAACATGACTGCAGTGGACGCTGGTCCTTATGTCAGTCTGCCCGTCCCACCAGTGTCTGCCACAAATGCTCTGGATTTGGAAGGTGTTCCCCTCCTACATGCTTCCAACCGAGCGTCAGCTACTGCTGAATCTTCAGAAGGCTACGCTGATCTAGACATTTATAAATCTTCTGATCCTTTAGCTACAGAATCCAGATCCTTATACGCAAAACCGATTCTGCCTCAAGATGATAACATCGAAGTTATCCCTCTAACGTCCATCAACATGATGGCGGCAACCCCTGGCGACAACAGCCCGTTTAATCGCACGCCTGTTCAAAAATCACCGCTTGACCGATCTATGTCTACCTTTGAAAAAATCGCATTAGATTATCCCATGGATCTAGAAGCTCCTCTGTTTGTTGAACGTCCTTTTAACCAAATGGCGGTGGGAAGTGGGGATCGTGACCCGAAGAGTAGCTGGTCTGACCCTTTGTCGTCGATGATGGTACAAACTAATCCTTTTTCGACTAAGAAGGATGATAAAAGCAAGGCGAAGCCACCGAAAGTTACTGGAGGCCGTGGGTCTGGACGGATCATAGCAGGTTAGTGTCAGGGTGCTTAGAAAAGTTTCCAATCGCTAACGCTTAATCGTCAATCGTAAACGAAAGGCAGCTAACTGTCTTCGTCGCACTAATTGGAAAGAGTGACAGAGAGGGAAAACTCTGATACGCTACTAAGCGTAAGCGATTGGCAACTTGGCTAAGCATCCAGTTAGTATATTTTTTCTATGGTCTAACATAACGCGCCAAGTGCTGCGCGGCAAACATTTCTCCTAACCTAATCATTGCGTGTGATTGTGGTGTGATCTCAACTAACCAACGCGCGTAAGTTTAAATCTGTTCTGAAAGTTTAAATCAATTAACAGTTAATCTGACTTCAAAAAAGCAGGTTCTCAATTCGCAGACATTTTTGTATGTTAAATTTTGTTGCTCAAATTTTTTTGTAAAAGTTATCTAATTGTACATATTATGTCCTAAACTAGTTAACCGCCGTTAAGAGCTTTGCTCGTATTAATTAGACTTACACTCTGTAAACCACCGAGATTGTCCCACTAGCACCAAGTCGGGGTCTGATGATAGTGATGATAGGATCTTGGAGAAATCAGTTGAAGTCAGTATTACTTTTTCTAATTTTCTGATTATTGATTTCCGATATATCTGACGGCAACTGTACCATGCTTCATGTGTCCCCCCCCAGTGATCGGAGCCGTAGTGGATGTACAGTTCGACTCGGGTCTCCCACCTATTCTGAATGCCCTCGAGGTACCTGGAAGAAGTAAGTATAATCGATATTGATACCCTTATCAATTCCCTTATCCTTCTTAGACTTGAGTGCCCCTGCACTCAAGCTAAAAGCTCAATAGATTTGGGTATAATCATTAAAAGAGATTGCGATCTGGAGGGCTACCACGATCTACTAATTCGATTCAGTTTAGAACATAATCTGTATCGCAATTTGTCAGTTTCATAGAATAACTGTTCAAAAGTTCAAAAATTGACAAGCCGAACTTAAACTTGACTCTCTTTTAAGGAATCATGATAGCCCCCCTGATCATCAAGTTCACTTTTGTAAACTAGTAGGGCGGGATACCTAATTGTTGATCTACTGATCTAGAAGAGATTTCATTTTAACGCTATTATTTTTTTGGATCTTATAACAATACAATAAAATATATCTGTCAGGTAACGCACGTGTGAGGGACATCTCTTCAACATTGGCGTGGGTAACTTGGCATAACACGAGCCAGGCCTGCCAAAGAGAGCTGCGATCGAATCTTAGGCATCCCGTAGCTCCCTTATAACTGGCATGCTATGGTGACGCCGGAGTGGTTTTTAGTGGGTATACCTCCAGCCCACTTTCGCTATGGCTGGAGGGAGTCCCACATATCCCCCCAAACGGCTCCCCAAGCCAGCGAAAATGCGTAGCGCATTTCCCACTCCGTCAACAAAAAAAATAAAAGGGATGTATGTACTCGATACGTAAAACAGGCCATCGCGCTCGCGCCTATAAATAAGTGCAAGTGCGATAATGCTTTACGTATCGAGTAACCTACATAACCTCACATCCTCAGCCTATCTCAGTCTACTACTGTATGTAGGCCTCTTCTATTACCTATTCTTTTAGACGCATTAGGAACTAAATACCCATAATCGCCACGCTGCGCAAGCGCATCGGTGATGGCAGTAATGTGTCCACTATGATGACGCTGCTGCCTGCTGCCCTGCCCATCATTAACCAAATCAAAGAATGGTCAATGACACTTCAATTCGACTCTTACGACATCCGCGGTAAAACACATGTACCTAATGTTTAAGCAAATAAATTATTCTTATTCTTATTCTAAAGTTGAGGTGGTAACTAATGTATTCTTGCTGCCGTTATCACACGGCCGAACTTACATAACCTAACGTAACCGATACTTGAAAACTCATGCTAGGGCTACAGGGTGTAAATCTGTATAATTTAATGTGGTTGTCACTCTCCAGCCCCTCGCCTCATCCTGGAGGTGTCGCAGCACTTGGGCGACAACGCCGTCCGCACCATCGCGATGGACGGCACCGAAGGGCTGGTCCGCGGGCAGGCCATCGTGGACACGGGGGCGCCGATCACCATCCCTGTGGGGGCACCCACGCTGGGGAGGATCATTAATGTTATTGGGGAACCTATCGGTGAGTTAAGTATCACATCATCAGCCTATATCAGTCTTCTGCTGAAGGCCTCTCCTATTATCCATTGTTATGGACGCATTAGACGGTAAATGCCTATAATCGCCACGCTGGGCAAGCGGCTTGGCGTTGGTGATCGCAGTAGTGTATCCACACGTCCAGGTCCACTATGATGATGCTGCTGCCCATCTTCAATCTTAAATAAATAAATGGTAAGTGACACTTTGTTCCCTTGGTCGACTCTTACGACATCCATGGGAAGAGTTCGGGTGGTAATGAATGTATTTTTAATACCGTCACCACACGGCCAAGAGGAGTGAGGTATATACTTCATTATAAATAACAATCATGGTTCGCGAATGCCTGATCGAATCCGATAGCAATTTACCGTCTCCTCTCAATCGGCGATTTGGAGATCACGCAGGTCCGATTTGACGACGCTTGATCCACTGTCATCTGAGGGCCGACCGCGCACCACATTCGACGTGTTGTCTCTATCTTGCACTTGTAAATTCATACGTAAGTAAGTGTGACAAACGCGTTGATCGTAGTTCGCGGTTCTGGGACGTCCACCCATTTGACTGATCCGAATATACCTGTTTAGTACCTCTATCTTCTATTGTTTCTACGTGGCACAGCCATTGGAAACGCTGAGCTTTCGACTCACCAAATATTAAATCTCGGCGTTCTTGGGGATTCAATAGTTCCATCGTCTTTCCTCGATCAATTTCCCCACTGACGCGGAGCGGAGCGAAGCTGTGCAAATTGACCAATTACATTCTTCAAATTGAAAATTCGAAACACTGTGATGCGGTCTCATTGGCCGAGCTCCCAGAGCTCCGCTCCGCGTCAGTGGGGCTGCACCCTAAAGGCCGTGTATTTTTAACTCGCCAAGTTTCTTACCGGTTCTTCTCGGGTTAGTGGCGTAGCATCAGAATCGGAAGTATTTCTAATTTTATATGAAACTTATTAGACCATTCAAAAGAGTTTGCTGCTATTTCAATTTGAATGAACTTTGACTAACCTTTTCTGTCACAGATGAGCGAGGTCCGATAGAGACAGATCAGTTCGCGCCCATACACGCGGACGCGCCTCCCTTCGTGGAGATGTCGGTGGAGCAGGAGATTCTGGCCACCGGGATCAAGGTCGTCGACCTGCTGGCGCCTTACGTCAAAGGTAGGTCTATGGGCCTATGCTAGCTACGCGGGTTACCCGCAACAGACGGCCGCCTCAAAGAAATTGTATAGACACTACCTCTTACGCCGCGGCCACGACATCGGTCTAAGGCGACCGGCTTAGCGGAAAACGTATGGTGCTCCCTCTCGTACCCATATCGGCATCCCACTCCAACTCATGGATTCGCTCGCCGCTGGTCGCCTTAGACCAATGTCGTGGCCGGGGCATAAGGCCGTGGGGTTTCCTGGCCGGCGACCGGCGACCGGAGCGTGACCGCCACCGACGACGTTCAAATGTTTTGTTCGCGAATGTTTGAGGGTGGTTTCTCTGAAACGTCGCCGGCAGCGGGTAACCGACGACGTGTCAGAGAAACCACCTCAAACATTCGCGAACAAAACATTCGAACGTCGTCGGCGGCGGACACGCGTCGGTCGCCGGTCAGAAAACCCACGACCTAACTGGCGCGGGCTCGTGCGATGGACGTTAATCCGCCGGGTGTCCGCTCCGTGCGCACGCGGCGGGCATAAGTACGTTCGCGGATTTGTTTCTTGAATTCAGCGCTGAGTTAGGCGTGCGCCCGTCGCGGACTCTAGCCCGCGGCGGGTGTCCAGAGCGGGACCCGCGAGCGTCCGCGGAAGCTAGCGTAGGCCCTAAGCTGAGCAAATAGCCAGCTGTACTGTTCTCATTGAATCTCACAGCTGATCCTCACTGCAAATAATAAATACCTGGAAAACAAACCCTAAGGGTGCGGCTCCACTGAGGCGGAGAGGAGCGGAGATGTGTGCAAAATTTACCAATGAGGGTTTTCTGCCGCTATGGGGAGGTGAGATGGCAGCACTGAGCCGACCGTATAACGAACTGTCAAAATAAATACGCGCATTTAATTTTCAAGATATTTGTAGTTTTATTTATTCTGAAAACCATTACTTTAGTCATATTGTTACCTAAAATAAATAAATAAAATAGTTCCAAGTCAATTCTCATGAAATTAACAAAGTTATAGTAATTATTTTGAATACCAGTGACTTTGAGCGCCTGTTTTAGAGTTCAATCTTCAGTTCGACGACCATGTATTAGTCGTAATCCATTACAAAATCAATTATCTTCCAAATAAAATAGAATTTCAATATTTTAGGCCCAGGTGCCTATGAATAGTATGAATCTGACAGCTGTCGAGACCAGGTGCGTACGAAGCGCCGCCTGGTGGCAGAAAAATTATCGAAAACCCTCATTACATTCTTCAAATTCAAAAATCGAAACACTGTTATGCGGTCTCGTTGAACAATTTTGCACATCTCCGCTCGTCTCCGCCTCAGTGGAGCCGCACCCTAATAGGCGCTCGCCAGAGACAGATAACACACCTTATAAAGATATACCTTCTGTCTGTGTCTGCGACTTTAATATTGAAGACATAAGCTAAGCAAAATCGCAATGCTTAAGATATCCAATTGTATATACCTTGCAGTGTCATACCTACTTGTAATGCCATACGATAAACAAATAAGCCTGAGGGGCTATCATGACCTTTTAAATGCGATTCCTGTCTGTCAGTTTTTGACAGATATTCTACGGAACCGACACATCGCTAATGCGATTCAGTTTAGGTCCTAAACTGAATTGGATTATGAAATAAAACTATGAAAACGGATAAACTCGCGTATATTAACTAATTTTAACTTCATTCCGACGTTTCGAACACTTTACAGGGTTCGTGGTCTGTATTTCATGAGTAATCCTCGCGGTAACCGAAGAAAATATTATGAATTGGATTAGTAAATTGTGGTAGCCCGGCTGGTCTAAATTAGCGCTCGGTTGTTTTGAGCCTCGTAGCACCCTAAGGGTGCGGCTCCACTGAGGCGGAGAGGAGCGGAGATGTGCAAAATTGGCCAATGAGATCGCATGAAAGTGTTTCGAATTTTGAATTTGAAGAATGTAATTGGTCAATTTTGCACATCTCCGCCCCTCTCCGCCTCAGTGGAGCCGCACCCTAAAGCCTGGAGCTATTAGCTATTACCCATTGATTCTGTGCCTGGAGTGAATTCAATATACATATTTATATTTTAACGACAATCGCGTAAACTTACGTTTAATATCTGAAGTTTCGGATCCGTAGTACCCGTTGTCCTTAAAATATGAGAGATAATCCTGAAAGTTTTAATCAATATACATATTTAGTGGATAAATTTTGGTGACGCAGGCGGAAAAATCGGTCTGTTCGGCGGCGCAGGCGTCGGTAAGACCGTGCTGATCATGGAGCTCATCAACAACGTCGCCAAGGCGCACGGAGGCTTCTCCGTACGTATCTAGGCCACATATTGAAAATCAGAAGTCTCTATCATCGTAGCTATTAGTATGTAAATGGTTCAGTCTTTTAATTGAGGCTGTTTTCCTTCATCTCTAGTTATTTTCGCATCAAATGGCTGATGAGGGTCCCGTTTTATCCATGTAGGTATTGTGTTACCCACCTTATGGGTTAACGTAATTTCCTTTATACGAGCTCTTTCAGAAAAGTGGCTGTAGCCACCGCTATCACTTTCACACTTGCATACTTGTTAGGCCCTGGGTTTTCTTGCCGGCAACCGGCGGTCGGTTACCCGCTGCCGGCGACGTTTCAGAGAAACCACCCTCGAACATTCGCGAACAAAACATTCGAACGTCGTCGGCGGCGGACACGCGTCGGTCGCTGGTCGCCGGCCAGAAAAACCAGAACCTTAGAACTTGACGACAACAAAAGATTAAACGCGGTATCATCATAAGCCTACTGTAGGCTACAACACGTTGACAAACATGGGAATCATGACAACTCTAAATGAGACGTACGAGAACCACGCGTTCCCAGAGTTTACAGAGCACGTTTATATGTAGATTGTCTTTCGTTTCTATTTTGTGCGAAAACGCAGGTATTTAGGTAAGCAGGTATTAAGGTGGGATGATAAGTCATGTGGATTCGCGCTAAATATCGTTGTTGTTATGCTGCGAACTTTATGTAGTTGTAAAATTCATATGCATATGCAATTTTGCATTAAACGTGGTTCTCCAGGTGTTTGCCGGTGTGGGGGAGCGCACGCGTGAGGGCAACGACCTCTACAACGAGATGAAAGTGGGCGGAGTCATCAAGGAGGACTACAAGACTTCGAAGGTAATTTCCTACAGGAACACTTGCTTACTTTACAGTGTTGTCTTGCGACCATGTAACATGGACGTCTATCGCCAGCTCAAAAATGCCCCAAAAAAACCATCGTGCAATTTAGCCGAACATAGGTACCACACTGTTTTTATCGAGGGTTGCATGGTGAAACCCGATAAAATATGTTCTATTGAAATAAAATAACGTAAGTGTCATAGTTCGTATTTCAAAAACAGTTTGCTCGACTTATCAGGCCACGCAACGCACCTAGATATGTCGGCGCACCATCTTTGCCAAATTATCTAATGCAAATGGAATACAGCCAATTAGAACTTTGATGGACAAATCACAACTATTTTTATAGGTTAACAGAAATTCCTTAGCGTGATGTATTGAACAGGCTACCACGATCAACTAATGCGATTCAGTTTAGGTCCTAATCTAAATCGCGATGTGTCAGTTCCATAGAATAGAATAACTGTCAAAAACCGACAAGCAGAACCTAAACTGAATCTCATTTAAGAGATCATGGTAGCCGTCCAGGGGATGAAACTTTTCAATGAAATTTCAGGAAGGCAATTTAGTACGGCGTGCAGGTTGCATGTTATATTTCTCGTAGTGTCACTTTTATCTTGAAATGTCGATAGGTGGCGCTAGTATACGGGCAGATGAACGAGCCCCCCGGCGCACGTGCACGCGTGGCGCTTACCGGACTCACTCTCGCCGAGCACTTCCGCGACAAAGAGGGACAGGATGTGCTGCTGTTCATAGACAACATCTTCCGGTTCACCCAGGCTGGTTCTGAGGTGGGAGAATAGGGATGATGACTGTAGTTAAAATAAATTATTTAACATTATGCACGATATAATACACGAAGAAATTATTAATAAGATGTAGATTGCAGTAATTTTTGTACAGACTTCTATTTAATAAATTGAAAAGAACTTAAAAGAGTAGGTCATTTGGCAGTACTCAAACGTGACGTCACTTTTGAGTATTTCATATAGTGGCGACCGTTTTGACAGTTCGAAAAAAGATGCTGATTTGACTTGCGAGACATCATGCTATTTACCTAGGTCCCCATCACCTATGCGCGAAGCCGCGGACGCGAGTGTGGAGCTTACGCGACTAATCTGCACAATCGAAGCAATACTCGCTTTCGCGGCTCCCCACTCAGCCACCCTTGAGGTGATCAGTGATACTGCAAATTGATGCTTGCTGGGCACTTCCATCCCCAGGAGGGGCAAAACATTCTGCTGTTCATATCATCATCATAATCATCGTTTCAACGGTTTATCGTCAACGGCTGAGCATAGGCCTCTCTTCCTGTATGGCACTGGTCCCGGTCCTGTTCATAAGTCGAGTTTTTTTATTCATAACTAGATTCCACTTCACCCAGGCCTCAACCCAATAACTGAACGGCTGTGTATATGGGTTCTTTGCATTTAACACGCATCTTTATCTTTTACCATGACTTTTTCTACGTTGGTGTCTTCGAAAAGGAGTACTGCTGATCATGCATCAGTTAGGGTGCGGCTCCACTGAGGCGGAGAGGAGCGGAGATGTGCAAAATTGGCCAATGAGACCACATGACAGTGTTTCGAATTTTGAATTTGAAGAATGTAATTTGTCAATTTTGCACATCTCCGCTCCTCTCCGCCTCAGTGGAGCCGCACCCTAAAGCTTTGCTACTTCTAGTCTCTGACTGATTGTTAGTAACGTTTGGCTACTGCTCTGTCCGATTGTCAGGTGTCGGCGCTGCTGGGCCGCATCCCGTCCGCCGTGGGCTACCAGCCCACACTGGCCACCGACATGGGCACCATGCAGGAGCGGATCACCACCACCAAAGCCGGCTCCATCACCAGCGTGCAGGTATCGTCATCATTTCCGTAATAAGACAGACGTCCACTGCTGAACTTAGACCGTCAAGACCGTCTGTCCATCTTGTGGGTGGACGGGTGTACTGCTATTTCGCCGAAATATTATTCACTTGGCATACAGTCAAAGACAAAATAAGGTGTACACAAAAATGTTCAAAAATATGTCCCAGTGCACTCTAATTCTGTGTAATAAGAACGTCGTAACATATTTATGAGCGGATTCTTTCGACACTTATTTTTGCACTTGACTGTACCAAAATTTACTGTATATTAAAATTATTATTTGCCATCTTTCATTTGGCCGCATTTTCATTTGACAACTTGGTATGATTAGGTTGTAACGTGATAATATGCAAAAGATACGTCTGCGTAACGTTGGTTTGCCATGTAAAAATTCTGCCGAATGAAACTATGGGAATAATATTTTGGGTGATATATATGCCATAAAATTAACTCTAGTGGGAATTCGATAAATGTATGATTTTTTGGGACAATGTTTTTACACAGAAATTTAATTTAATTTTATTGGTCCATTAATTTACACAGCATTACAGTAGGTACTAAATGCACTGCGAAATACAGAAAGTACCTATAATATATGTATACATACAAACAAGGTATCGTATATAATATAGAATTAGGATTGGCAAGACAATATTACTAACAAATAGAAAGGCAGGAGGCACTGACGCGTTATACAAATAAAAATAGATGGATATTAACATTAGCATAGAGTAAAGTTAAACATGTAAAAATCTTAATAACTAACTGAGGATGGACGGAACGAGCGAGTCATTTTTGTGGGTCGAAGAACCATAAAATATTTCATTTTATTTTGAAGCGTTCATTTTTAAGGTCACCATTATTTTCAGGCCGTATACGTGCCAGCCGATGACCTAACGGACCCCGCCCCAGCCACTACCTTCGCCCATCTAGACGCCACGACGGTGCTGTCCCGCGCCATTGCCGAGCTGGGGGTCTACCCCGCCGTGGACCCCCTGGATTCCACCTCCCGAGTCATGGACCCCAACATCATCGGCCCCGAGCATTATGGGGTCGCGAGAGGTGTGCAGAAGATTCTGCAGGTCAGACAGTTTTTCGTTACCATGTCCACGGCACAGAAAGCAAGCTACTACAAGGTGCCCATGAGCAAAGGGAAAAATTCTAACAGCATGTTCCTCAGACTAAAAGAAGCAAAAAATGTTTAATTTTAATGAGTTTTGGCCAAATCTGCAAAAAAAAATTTTTTTTTTTAGTTCTTTTTTGATTTTTTGAATGCCTCAATACACAAAAAAAGGATTTCATTTATGAAACTATGGCAAAAAACGCATTTTGAAAGTTTTTTTTTATATTTGCTAGATAATTAAAGATTTTTTGTTCATTTGATGTCTGTCAATTAAGTGTGACAAGACTTAAGACAACATGGTGACAAAATTGTTTCCTAAATGCGTTTATCATAGCGTAAAACAGTCTAAAACGGTTTTTAGAAAAAATCTAATTTTCTCTTAAAATAGACTGAATCCTGAAAACTTCATGTGACATTTTTAACTTCAAATTTGGTCAGAAAGAAATCCGCTGTTGATTTTTTTCCCTCGCGGGCACCCTGTATAGTTTCGTCCTCGTATGTTGCTGTCAAAAAATGTCATAGGTAAACACGAACAAAAGATATGCACTCCCGTGTAAATAAGAGACACGGCGATACTCGTCCAGCTGTCAGCTATCACCGCTGGGTGAGTAGGTATCGCCGTGTCTCTTTTATTTACACGGGAGTGCGTATCTTTCGTTCGTGTTTATAGCCGATAGTTCATAGCTTAGTAGCAGTAGCTCGCGGTGAGACCAGTGCCATAGGGTGAATCAACTTTTTTCGATCTGTTATTACCATTACTTAATAGTTCATTACGAGAAAGTGCGAAAAACCAATGATATATAAGTAAAGATACGTTATCCTCTAACAAAATGAGCGAAATAAATACTTCACATCACACACCTACAATTTATTGACAGTTGACATACACCTATCTTCATACTTCAAAATGCGTAAAAGAGATGGCAAAATACATACACTCGTATTTAATAAATAAAAAAGAGACAACTAGCATTTGACAATCGCGCGTGCATTCTTGTATTGATAAACATTGTTTTGTCTTTGTTACTCTCGATCTTAAACAGCATAAGCTTGTCTTTTTCTCTAAGTCAGTCAAAAACGTCAAAATGGCGTCCTATTTATTTTCAATAAATAATAAAATAGAAAAAAATATATAATTCAGTTTAATTGCGCATGATGTGTGATGCTAAGGGCATTTTTGCATTTTATTTTGTGGTTTTCACTATTGTATAACATGAAATGACATTTTAGGGCGCAGTTCATGTGTTTTGCGAAAACTAGGCAGTGGTACACACCTCTCGGTGGTCTGGGTAGGACTAAGAGCGATTGTTAGAATTATCGTAATCTGAGCGCTTCAATTTTTGAGCTGGTGTAACATATCTTTACTTATTATATCATTGCGAAAAACATGAAATTCGAAACGAGTGGCGATGTTTTAAAACACGACCGACAGGGAGTGTTTTAAATCGACACGAGTTACGAATTTCGTTTTTGCACGTGTCTCGTACAACGTTTTTTAGTACAGACAGATGGCCCTCCGAAGTTTTGGACCTGACGTAAAATGACACACTTCTCGCACTAGAGCCTAAAAAAATCTGTACTAAAAATTACTTAAATTATACAAACTTGGACTAAGTAGTATGTACATACGTAGTTAATTAGATTGTAAGAAATCTTTTACTATTTGCCATTTTGACATGGGCTTAAAGTAGGGTTCCAATTGGTTGTTTGTAAAGTTTGATTTGTTGACAGGACTACAAGTCGCTGCAGGACATCATCGCCATCCTGGGCATGGATGAGTTGTCGGAAGACGACAAGCTGACGGTGGCGCGCGCGAGGAAGATCCAGCGGTTCTTGTCGCAACCCTTCCAGGTTCATTTCTACAAGCATTTAGCAGCCTTAGACAAATAGTACATTACTATAGAGGACGGGAAACGAAGGGTTACAGGCCAAGTAGATATATCTGGCCGAAGGAACTGAGGCCAGATAGTGATACGCGGCCTGTAACCCTGTTTCTCGCCGAGATTTGTATAGTGCTTTTCTCAAACTTGCCATGAAATAAAACAAACTGATTTCGCCTAACCATACTACTTAATTTATAAATATACCAATAGTACAGTATCGAATCACATTAAAAAAAAACATTCGCGCCAAACTTTTTTTTTAATCTGTTTGAGGACTCCTTTTACCTGTTGGTATAGACATTATTTCTAAGGTTATTTTTTTTCTGTGGCTGAATGTCAAGGCCTATTGTCACAATTTGACGTTTCAAAACAAAAGACAGTTTATTTGCAGTCCTAGGTGTGAAATAAATACATGAAATCTCTTTACATATCATCTTAGCTCATGACACCGGATACATAGTATTTCCGGGTTTAATTTAAAGTAAGTAACATCAACATTCCGTAGCAAGTTTGAGAAATAACTATTTTCTCAAACATGCAATGAAATGTTGTAGTTACGTGCCTAAAAAGTGACCGGGAAGTACCTCGTTGCCGGCCTAGGCCGGCAAGTACCTCTTTTTTAATTTTCATTTGACATAGGGTTGTGACCTAGCATCTTGGCTTTTAGCCAATAATTATCTGTGAGTAATATTAATATAAAAAAAATGAAGAGGCATTCAATGTTTTCGATGATATACCCAGAGTAGTGGATATAAATACAGCACGTGGCACCATACGAAGAGCAGTTCATCGAGTGTGTGCCTTGCCAAAGCCTCAAGGAGTGTTTGTTACGCTCGAGGATTCACCTCCTCGAGGAGGGGGAGTATGTTAGCGCCTCCTTGGGCGCAACCTCTGCGTTGTCGAAGATGTGTTTGAAATAATATATCTAGTTTTAAATTTGACAATTGAATTTGTTTTCCGATATTTGATTGACTTATTTATGTGTCTAATTTTTTCATTAGAAAATTATAATATAAACTGTTGGAAATGTATTCTATTTTATTAATTAATCAAGCTATAACAAGATGGTGACCCCTAGTCATTGAATTCGCACACATTGTGAAGAGTTCGCATAAAAGTACGGTTCCCATAGAAGAAATATCCCATGGAGAAAACCTACAAATGTTGTGAGTTTAAGTCGGTGAGAGCTAGAATTTAGTGATTGCTGATACCCACTAACAATTTAACGTAAGTACCTATCTACCGGGATCTGCGGGATTATTACTGAAGTAAGTAAATTTGCTTTAATGCTTAGGCAAGTATAATTTACTATCTCGCATCTTCATTATGGAAGAACTGAAACGTCAGCGAGGAACAGTTCGGAGATGTTTAACTCTGTTCAAAAAATTCCTCATGTCTCTGTTGGAGGAAAAGAATCCAACTCAAGTTTTAATTAGTGAATGTTCTCTTAGGCTATCTAAAATTCAAGAGGCATTCAATGTTTTCGATGAGATTCAAACTAAGATTGAATTGCAAGATGATTCTCAATGTGAATTAGACGCAAGAGAGACTATTGAAAACGAGTTCTATAGTGCAATTGCTCAAGCCCAGGAATTCATAGCCGCCTTTAAAGATAAATGTCATCAAGGGGACGAATTCTTTAGCCAAAACAGTCGCCAGCGCGTAGGGGTGAAGAATGTTAAGCTCCCGCAGTTGAGACTTCCTCCCTTTGATGGTAAGACGGATAAATGGTTAGAATTTCGGGATCTATACTTGTCTTTAATCCATAATAATGAAAGCATTGAGGATATATGCAAGTTTCATTATCTCAAGGCTTCTCTTGAAGGCGATGCTAGTATTGTGATTAATTCTGTTTCAGTCTCAGCCGAAAATTATTCAATTGCTTGGTCGCTCCTGCGTGAGCGATATGATAATAAACGTTTGTTAATAAATCAGCATTTAAAGGGTTTGTTTAACATAGAGCCCTTGTTGAGAGAGAGCGACAAAGGGTTACGTCAATTGATTGACAATTTGTCAAAACATTTACAGTCGCTAAAGTCTCTTGGAGAAGAAACTGATAAGTGGGATACCTTGGTTATTTATATGGCCTCCTCTAAGCTTGACAGTACTACAGCGAAGAAATGGGAAGAGTTTCGGAGCGATTTGACTTCGCCGTCATTGCATGAATTTTATAAATTTCTTCGAAACAGGGCTGACGTTTTAGAAACTGTATCTAGTTCGAGGAACGATAAACGTCAAATTCAGGTAGAGTCGAATATTTCGAGCAAGACTGACAAATGTCAGACCCCCACTCGAACTAGATCCTTTATTGCGTCAGACCTGCCATCGAAACCCTCCCCAAGTGTAATGTCACTGTCATGTCAATGTGTTTTTTGTAAACAGGAGCATAGGCTAATTGATTGTCCCAAATTTAATTCGTTATCTGTAGATGAGCGCTATCTACAGGTATGCCAGTGGCGATTATGTAAAAATTGTTTACGCCCTGGTCATACAGCGTACCAGTGCCGCGCCAACAATGGGTGTAAGATTTGCAAGAAAAAACACAGTACACTAGTACATAAGGATTCAACTAATCAGCAACAGGGTGAAGAGGAAGCAGCTGCTGGACCTGGGAGTCAACTATCCCGGCCTCACATGCCAGCTCCTTCGCCTTCCAACGTAGTTTGTGAGCCTGATTCAGCTATTGTATCTAACACTACTGTCACGATGACAGCGGCAGACCGTCATGAAGTCTTGCTGTCAACAGCGCTCATTGAAGTGACAAGTAATGATAAAAAAGTTATTCTGCGCGCTCTGCTTGACAACGGTAGTCAGTCCTCATTTGTAACAGAAAAGGCCAAAGAGATGATAGGTTGCGATAATATGGTTAGGGTAAATCGCACAGTTACTGGTATTAATAACGAACCTTTGAAAATAAACGCATACTGTGATCTTGACTTCCACTCACTTCATACCTCGTTTATAGGTTCAGCGCGGTGCTACATTGTAGCTAATATAACGGACAAGCTTCCCGCAGTTAAGCTTAATACACACTTTAACATTCCAAAGAATATAGTCTTAGCCGATCCTAAATTTTATTCTCCGGCAGACATCGATCTGTTGTTAGGTGCTGACATATTCTGGGACTTAATTAGGTCCAATAAAATTAAATTAGGCAAGGGTTTACCAGTCTTAGCAGAGACTGAGCTAGGATGGATAGTAGCTGGCACTACGGGGGGGAGACCCAGCGTCTCTTCGAGTTCTCAAAATATCCACTGTAACTTTTCAAAGGACATTAAAGAGCAACTGTCAAAATTCTGGGAGCTCGAAGAGTTACCTAGCCCGAAGATGGTTATTTCATCAGATGATGCTCATTGTGAGATGCTCTTTAATGATACTACATCCCGTAACAATGATGGTAGATATGTCGTAACTATTCCCTTTCGCGAATCGCCGGATTCTCTAGGTGATTCGTATAAAATGGCAGAAAGGAGACTTAATGGTATTGAAAGGAAAATGTCACAGAATCCAAAACTAAAAAAAAGTTATTGTGATTTTATTAAGGAATACGAGGATCTTGGACATTTGACTGAAGTCTCTGAAGCTGAAGTAGGTAGCCAAGTGTTACCACATCATGCTGTACTTAGGGAACAGAGCGAAACTACAAAACTTCGTGTAGTTTTTGACGCTTCTGCCAAAACTACGTCAGGAAAGTCGTTAAATGACATACAGTACGTCGGGCCTGTAGTACAAGATGACTTGCTGTCTATTCTGTTAAGATTTCGGCAGCATAAATATATAGTTACAGCGGATATTGAGAAAATGTATAGGCAGATTCTAGTAGCGCCCAGCCAACGTAAATATCAGCAAATTCTTTGGAAGGAACCCGAAACTAAAAATATTCGTATCTTACAACTTAATACAATTACATATGGAACGGCTTCGGCCCCTTATTTAAGTACTCGATGTTTGCTGCAATTAGCAAAGGAATGTGACAGACAAAACATCGCTCAAATAATAGAACATGATTTCTATATGGACGATCTTTTGACTGGTGCACAGACTAAAGAAGAGCTAGGCGATATATGTGAATCGGTTACCAATATATTAAATGGAGCTTGTTTACCTCTTCGCAAGTTTCATACGAATGCTCCTACGGTGGTGAAAAACAGTCTTAGCGCTATGATACCAAAAGATTTAGATGTGACTGGTCAATCGAGTGTCTTAGGCCTAAAATGGGAACCAGGACCCGATTGCTTACGATTTTCGGTCGACATTGAATGTAAACCACCTCAAACAAAGCGTTCGATCTTATCTAACTCGGCAAAAATATTTGACCCCTTAGGATTACTAAGCGCGGTGACAATTACACCTAAAATAATCTTGCAAAGACTGTGGTTGTCAAAATTAGATTGGGATGACTCCATCTCACCAGAGTTGTGTAAAAAATGGACCGATTTTGTTGACAAGCTCAAATATCTGACGAAAATCGATGTGCCAAGATATGTTTTGTGTAGTAACTCGGTAAGCATTACTCTACACTCATTTTCAGATGCATCGCAGGATGCTTATGCTGCATGCATCTACTTAACGTCCACGGACAATGAAAGAAACACTATTACGCGTTTACTTTGTGCAAAATCTAAGGTTGCGCCTTTGAAGCCGACTACGATCCCACGCTTGGAACTGTTAGGCGCGTTACTATCTGTCCGGCTGACCGCGAAGGTTCAGAAATCACTTCGCCTTAATATTGATCATGTGTTTCACTGGAGTGATTCAGCTGTCGTTTTAAGTTGGCTTCAAGCGGAACCTCGAAGTTTGAAAACGTTCGTGGCGAATCGTGTAGGCGAAATCCAAGAGTTGTCTTCCGGTAGTTCATGGAGACATGTGCCAGGAGAGATGAATCCTGCCGACTTAGCATCTAGGGGAGTTGACCCTGAATATTTAAGTTCAGCTGAAATTTGGTGGCAGGGTCCTTCGTTCTTGAATGAGCATATGTCAAACTGGCCACAACTGAATCAGTCTATAAGCGTTACAAGTTGTCTACCTGAAATGAAAACGTTTATTCAAATCAGTAATACAGTAGATCAAAACTGCAGCGTCATAGATTTCGAAAGATATTCAAAGTTGACTACTTTACAAAGAGTCTTTGCTTATGTGCAAAGATTCGTATTTAATTTAAGAAATCCTGCTTCTAAACATTGCGGTTATTTGACTACAGACGAATTGAAATCGTCTTTAATCTGGGGGCACGGCAGTGCCCCCGCCAAGTCGAGCAAAAAAAAGGCACGGCCGTACCATCCTTTTCTCGAAGCCGTTCAGGCCATTTTCAACCGTCTGTAATTTCGCGCTGGTTACAGCTAGAAGTCTGAATTTTCTGCGACGTGTAGGCCATAACATGAGTTACATAATAATCTTGTTTGATTTCAATTATAACTTGTAGTTTAAAAATTACCGCATGTCAAAGTTCCCTAGTTTTGTCACTCACTGACTCACCGATCATCAATAATCTAAGGTATTTCTAGATGGCCTAGGAGCTCAAAATTTGAAACATAAGTAGTTTATAGCTTACCTATTACACAAAAAATCTGAAAATTGGAAATTTCTGCCAGATTTTAAAGTTATGCAAACTACTCAAATAAGCTTGTAATCCCATACAAATACATGCTAATACAAAATTAAAATTATACATGCTAATACAAAATTAATTATGCGGTTGTTGCAAATAAGTTTATATGGCGGAATGAAGCGGGTTGGAACAAAGAGTTCTTTGGATTGTGGGTTTTCTAGCCAAATATTTTTATTGGTCCCATACCTACAAGTTTTATTTTTTTAGTTCTCATGCTAATCCCAATTTTCATAAATCCCAAATTGAGGGATAATCTCTGAAGGCCCTCCAGCAGCACGGAATCTGGTAGCGGCCCTCCTGACCCAAAATCTATTTCCATTCCACCCTGTCATCATCATCATCATATCAGCCATAAGACGTCCACTGCGCAAATCATCATTATAAACGTAGTTACCGTAAAATTGTTTAATATTATAATAAGCTGTATTTTAAAATAACATCTTATTCGGATTTCCACTGTAAAATTTACATTAACGCTTTTATGCGGATGTCAACAATTAATAATTAAGTACCTACCTATACCTAACATCACAAAATTCACTTATGTATTATCAAATATGACTACGGACAACCTAGCCAAACGAATTGGAATGTATTTGTAGTACAACAAAGTTCAAATTACTTTAAATCAAACGCGGGGTCGGGAGTACGCAGTGCTTGTTAAACAAAAAGTAACAGTAGATACCTAATATAAGAATATCAAAAACTAAAAAAATGAATAATTGTGGTTTGTAATAAATGTAGGTATGTAATACTGGGCGTTTTAATAATACAGTCGTATTTTAAAATGGCGCGGGTGAGACGCGAATAGTGCCGCGCAGACGCGCACCGCCAACGCCACCGTGTGACAGTCAGTCAGTTGCCCGTGCGCCGTAGGTAATGGATGGCTATTTGGGTGTTTCAGAATTAATTTGCGATTCTCGTGTGCGTACTGAAGCGATTATTTGTCTTTTTCAACGTCTGTAAGGATTACGAATTTGTTTAGGGATTTGATTTGCTAGAGATTTGGATATTGTTGTGTAGGTAATTTCAACGTAGGTCCACCATCACTGCGAAATGCTGACGGTAATCTGGTCCATAGTGCAAAAGAGAAAGCCGATCTTCTAGGTGCTCTTTTTGCCTCGAACTCGACTGTGAGCGATGACGGCAGCATTATACCGCCTACCATCCCGCGGTGCGCACACTCCATGCCAGAAATTCGCATCTCACAGAAAGATGTTCGGCGGGAGTTGCTGTCGTTAAACGTTCACAAGTCGAGCGGGCCAGATGGCATACCTGCAGTGGTGCTTAAACGTTTTGCTCCTGAGTTGTGTCCTGTGTTAACGCGTCTCTTCGCTCTTTCCAGTATCAAACGGGAAGTTCCACCTTCGTGGAAGACGGCCCTTGTGCACCCTGTTCCAAAAAAGGGTGACAGATCGGATCCATCGAATTATAGGCCTATCGCTATCACCTCCCTTCTCTCTAAGGTCATGGAGCGTGTAGTTAACGCTAACCTCCTTGGTTACCTAGAAGAACACGATCTTATAAGCGACCGCCAGTATGGCTTTCGCCACGGTCGCTCTACCGGTGATCTTCTAGTGTACCTCACTCACCGCTTGGCCTCAGCCATGGAGAGTCAAGGCGAGGCTTTGACAGTCAGCCTAGATATAGCGAAGGCGTTCGATCGGGTCTGGCATAGGGGCCTTTTGTCGAAGTTGCCATCTTATGGACTGCCCGAGGGATTATGCAGATGGATAGCTAGCTTTTTGTCCGGCAGACGCATTCGTGCCGTAGTAGATGGTAGCTGCTCTGATAGCATGGACATAAACGCTGGCGTCCCGCAAGGCTCTGTGCTATCCCCAACGTTGTTCCTTCTGCATATCAATGACATGTTGTCTATCGGCGACCTCCATTGCTATGCGGATGACAGTACTGGGGACACTTTTTACACAGGCCGTGCTAATATCCCTCGCTCTGTGGTACTGGAAAGTCGCGGAAAACTTGTGTCTCACATCGAGAACACTTTATCTAGAGTCTCGTCATGGGGTCGGGATAACCTAATCTAGTAACTGGAGTTCGAGGCCAAAGAATCTACGAAAATATTGCCACAACAATGAAATGTTCTTACAATTGCAATGATGGTATTGCGCTGGTATCACCTCAGGTGTTAATAACATTTGGTACAGCCATTTAACTACACATAAATTAAAAGGTAGGTATGGTTAAATTACTAAGCAGTATAAAATTTATAGGTCACAAAAAAAGTTTTCCGTACAAAGGCAATAAGAAGCCTAAGGCAGTGTTAGAAAAAAACGTCGGCATTTCAACTTTAAAAACATTAATTGATTTGGTATCCGGAAAGAAATAGAACTGAGTCATAAAACAGAAATTCATCAAAAACATAAAATGTTTGAATTTGCTCCAATTACTACAGAATGATTGTATATTATGAAAATTATATTAAATATTAAAGATAGTTAATTCCTCAAAAAGTTTACTTTTGAGTATGTAGTGTTCTTCTTCATTCAAATTCTTGAAATTACTCAACGATAAGTACGACATTTTTATCGATATCAAATAATAAAATTAGTTTAATGTGTCCTCGCACTATTAAACGTCAGTACAGATTTGCCCCCGGGAAACCAGTGTTTTGTAATAAGACACCCCTGCCTTATTACGGGTTAAAACTGCTTAGTAATAGTATAGTATAGTACTTATACTGCTTAGTAATTTAACCATGCCTACTGTCTTAACAAATATGGCACGCTGTCGTATGTGTTCACTGGTTCAACTTCTTTTTTAAATAGGCTTTGAAACGTTGGCTCTTATCATTTTAAGTTCTTTACAAGAAAATTTTGTCATATCAATGTTAGTTAAGAGAAAAGAAAAGTTTTTAGGTATTTACGTGTTTTTAAGAAAATCCTAGTTGTGACAGCCATATTAAACAAAAAGGCGTACAAACATTACACAGGTATATAATGTTTGTATTAGAAATTATTTTAAATAAATAAATTAAATAACAAAAAGGTTGTGGAAACCTGAAAACTTTATTTGACAATGACATAAGAGACTTTGACGGATTTGACAATAACGCATCTGTCGTAGTTTCGTTGGCCTCGAACTCCAATTACTAGATAAGTCAGGTTCAACCCCACAAAGACACAAGTTTGCGCGTTTACCGCTAAAAAAACCCCATTTACTGTGGCTCCAAAGTTCCAAGACACAGCTCTTACCATGTTACTGTTAGGGAGTATTCGGATCCTCGGAGTCGACATTTCCAACGACGTCCAATTCCGATGTCATCTAGAGGGAAAAGCTACGCTGGCATCCAAAAAGCTCGGTGTGCTCAATAAAGCGAGGGGACACTTTACTCCGGGGCAAAGACTTCTGTTATATAAGTCGCAAGTCAGACCCCATATGGAGTATTGCTGTCACCTCTGGGCAGGAGCACCTGTATACCAGCTTGCACCCTTTGACTCGGTTCAGAGACGAGCTGTCCGAATAGTCGACGACCCCAGACTCACAGGCGGTATTGAACCCTTAAGTCTAAGGAGAGACTACGCCTCCTTATGTGTGTTCTATCGTCTTTACAATGGGCTGTGCTCTGAAGAACTGTCCGACATGATGCCAACGTCCACTTTTCATCATCGCACCGCTCGCCACCGACTGGGCGCTCATCCTCACACCTTGCAACCTAAATGGTCGCGCACCGTGCGGTTTCAAAGGAACTTCCTCCCGCGGATGGTCCGTCTGTGGAATGAGCTCCCTGCCGAGGTTTTCCCGTTGGACTACAGTATGGGGTTCTTCAAAAGAGGAGTGTACAAGTTTTTATTGGGGCGGCAACGCGCATGTGACACCCGTGGGGTTGCAGGCGCCCATAGGCTACGGTGACTGCTTTCCATCAGGCGGGCCGTATGCTTGTTTGCCACCGACATGGTATAAAAAAAGGTCTTTCGTATGAACGAAATAATACGTTGGGGTTAAAGTAAAAAAAAAATTACTTATGAAATAAAACTATGAAAACGGATAAACTCACGTATATTAACTAATTTTAACTTCATTCCGACGTTTCGAACACTGAGTGAACACAACATTGTGCGGGATGATCCGCAGACCACGAACCCTGTAAAGTGTTCGAAACGTCGGAATGAAGTTAAAATAAGTTAATATACGCGAGTTTATCCGTTTTCATAGTTTTATTTCATGAGTAATCCTCGCGGTAACCGAAGAAAATATTAAATATTTACTTCTTTGTCGTGTTAGCGGCTGTTAATTGTGTTCATATACTAATTTAGAAATTGTTTGTGTAGGTAATTTTAGGATTACGAACTTGTTTAGGGATTTGATTTGCTATAGATTTGGACACTATTGTGTAGGTAATTTCAACGAAGTAATGCGTTGAAGTTAAAATAAAGCTACTGTTAATTGTGTTCAATGCTCTAATGGATATCGGTTCTGGAGTGTTTACATGTGGGCAAGCGTATGTAGGTAGCACTTTCCAGGGTCACAAGTTTGAACGGTATACATCTAGTAAATATCGATTTCGGTAGCATTAAAGCGCAGGAATCTGCAATATTAGAATATAATAGACTAAGACGCAAAAACCGTCCAGACTTGTCAGAAATTGTTCCATCAAAGCCCCGGAAAAAAGCCCATAAAGACAGGGAGTGGGCTATGAGAAAAATGGTAGCTGACGTACAAGAAGTAGTACCCGAAAAGAAAAAAAAGAAGAATACCTACAAAAAGAGATGAGATCCCATCAAAAACATTACATGTAAAAAGGTGCAAGTCTCGCAGCATAGCAGTTGTTACACCACAAAAAAGTTATGAGATCAATTGTTTAACCAAGTCAATAATTCTGTTGTTACTACAAGGGGGTATCCATAAAACTCGATTTCTACTAACTTGCTTAACTTGAAACTGCATGTAGAAATACTCATTTTATTATAGGTATCAATAAAGAGTAAGCCAAATTAGCTTGAGATTACCAAGCGAATTAAGTTTGATGATCCACCACTACCTATCCATGGGAACATTTGTCTAGCAGCTTTGTCATAAATTGTTACCTTATAACAATTACTTAATTAACAACATCTTATAGTAACTGTATTAATATAAGATATCTGTATTTTTTTAATATAAAGAATGACTTGGCCATCGCACAGGGATGATTTGGGTTGGGTCGTGATCAAAAACTACTTTTCGTGACTCTGAAGCCTATCACCATTATGTAGGGTAGACTCTGATCAATATATATCTTAAAACTACTTAAATCATTTATGTATATACTTACTCAAACCAAATAGGAAACCGCGTGAAATAAAAAAATCTACTGGCCTGTCCGCCCTTCCTACTATTCTTCATACTAATTTTGAATTTCGCACGCTTTTCTACTGACATAATTTGGTTGTCAGAGTAAATAAATAGTCATCCTATTATGCCTTTGTCAAACGGCGTATAGGATATCTGGTGACCATGTTATAACAAACGAAATTTTCTATTTCTTGAAAAACACTCTTTCTCTCACTCTCAGATTTAATTCCGTATTATGTCCATTATTTTGCTTCACGACCTCAAAAACACTCGGTACATAGGTAAGTAATAAAATCAACTGCTTAAAACAACCCTAATTTAGCAATGCCCTAAAGACATTCAGTAAGATGTGGTCGATGGCCAAGTCATTCTTTATATTAAAAAAATACAGATATCTTATATTAATACAGTTACTATAAGATGTTGTTAATTAAGTAATTGTTATAAGGTAACAATTTATGACAAAGCTGCTAGACAAATGTTCCCATGGATAGGTAGTGGTGGATCATCAAACTTAATTCGCTTGGTAATCTCAAGCTAATTTGGCTTACTCTTTATTGATACCTATAATAAAATGAGTATTTCTACATGCAGTTTCAAGTTAAGCAAGTTAGTAGAAATCGAGTTTTATGGATACCCCCTTGTAGTAACAACAGAATTATTGACTTGGTTAAACAATTGATCTCATAACTTTTTTGTGGTGTAACAACTGCTATGCTGCGAGACTTGCACCTTTTTACATGTAAAGTTTTTGATGGGATATATTTGACTAAACAATCTCAACAACAGTCATTCAGCCAGGAGATAAGTACATTGAAAATGGGCAAACCTTTGCCTCTCAAATCGCGCATACTTAAGCTTACACCATTTATAGATGAGGACGGACTACTGCGTGTCGGTGGGCGTATTCAGAATTCCTCAGTTAATTATACACAAAAGCATCCAGCATTAATAGATGCTAAACATACATTTACTAAAATGCTCTTTCTTCGTGAGCATTTTAAAACTTTGCACGGACCTTCTCAGTTGATATTAAATAATCTACGAAATGAATTCTGGCCAATAAGTGGTAGGAATTTAGCTAGGAGTACGGTCAATAGATGTAAAACGTGCTGGATCATGAAGGCAAAAAGCATAAACCCTATAATGGGAAACTTGCCTGAAACTAGAGTCACTCCAAGTTTGCCTTTTAAGGTGTGTGGGGTAGACTTTGCAGGCCCATTTTTAATTACAGATCGTAAAGGAAGGGGCTGTAAAATAACCAAGGCTTACTTAGCTCTTTTCGTTTGTTGCTCGACAAGGGCTTTGCACTTGGAACTTGTCAGTAGCCTCTCTTCCGACGCTTTCATTCAATGCCTTCGTCGGTTTATTTCTCGTCGCGGTTATCCATGCGAGATTCACTGCGATAATGGTACGAATTTTGTAGGAGCAAACAATGAGCTTGCTTCCTTTTTAAAAGCCAGTAATAGTCCTGTAGGTTCTTGGTCGGCTAATGAGGGTATAAAGTTCGTGTTCTCGCCGGCTTATTCTCCACATTTCGGAGGGATATGGGAAGCTGGAGTGAAGTCAGCCAAGTTTCACCTTACAAGGGTGCTAGGAAACACCCACATGACCTTCGAAGAGTTGGCGACTTTATTTACGCAAATCGAAGCAATATTAAACTCCAGACCACTGACTTATCTATCTACCGATCCCAACGACCTGGAAGCATTGACACCAGGACACTTTTTGATTGGTCAATCATTGATGTCTTTACCGTCTCCGAACCTTCTAAATGTGAATCCAAATCGCTTATGCAGATACGAACACATTGAACAAATGCGACAGCAATTTTGGGAACGATGGCACAAAGAATTTCTTGCCGAATTACAAGAACGAAACAAGTGGAAGGTCGATACACAACGACTGCAGATTAACGATGTTGTAGTTGTTAAAGAACCAAACATTCCTCCAATGAAATGGCGATTGGGACGCGTAATCAAGCTGTACCCTGGGCAAGATGATATACCCAGAGTAGTGGATATAAATACAGCACGTGGCAGCCATACGAAGAGCAGTTCATCGAGTGTGTGCCTTGCCAAAGCCTCAAGGAGTGTTTGTTACGCTCGAGGATTCACCTCCTCGAGGAGGGGGAGTATGTTAGCGCCTCCTTGGGCGCAACCTCTGCGTTGTCGAAGATGTGTTTGAAATAATATATCTAGTTTTAAATTTGACAATTGAATTTGTTTTCCGATATTTGATTGACTTATTTATGTGTCTAATTTTTTCATTAGAAAATTATAATATAAACTGTTGGAAATGTATTCTATTTTATTAAATAATCAAGCTATAACACATATGCTAAGATGATATGTAAAGAGATTTCATGTATTTATTTCACACCTAGGACTGCAAACAAACTGTCTTTTGTTTTGAAACGTCAAATTGTGACACTAGGTTTTGACGTTCAGCCACAGCAAAAAAAAATAACCTTAGAACTAATGTCTATACCACCAGTTAAAAGGATACCTCAAACAGATTAAAAAAAAATTTGGCGCGAATGTTTTTTTTAATGTTTTACGATACTGTACAATGGTTTATTTACAAATGAAATAGTATGGTCCGGCGAAATCAATTCGTTTTATTTCATGGCAAGTTTGAGAAAAGCACTATACAAATCTCGGCGAGAAACAGGGTTACATGCCGCGTATCCCTATCTGGCCTCAGTTCCTTCGGCCAGATATATCTACTTGGCCTGTAACCCTTCGTTTCCCGTCCTCTATAGTAATGTACTATTTAAAAGCAGTATTATGCGGCGCGATCCGTCGGCCCCGATCACTACTTGCGATTAATTGGACCCAACCGACCGCATCGTCTAATACCGCTTTTTTAAATTAAAAATTTGCAACTTTCAAACAGGTCAATCTTAAAAAAAAAATGAGGTGTCGGTGTCGTATTTGACTTTTGTTGTGTTTCAAAGACTTAAGTTATGTAGTTGACTTATAATTTCTTAGAAAGAAGATACATTTTTTTGTTTCATTTCATTGCATGTTTGAGAAAAGCATTATACATACCTCGGCCATGAAGTGACGGGTTGCCGTCCGAATACTATCCGGCCTCGCTTCGCTCGGCCGGCAACCAGTCACTTCCCGGCCTCGGTAGTAATGTACTATTAAACAATCGAGTACCGTGCTTAGGCCACGAAGTGCAGATCTTGAGGTGGCCGCTCGTTGATCTCTTTTTTGCTGGCACGCGATTGGTCAAATACATAACAGTTGCTTACAGCGTTGTATATTGAGTTCATTATAGTTGAATTAGAAACTCGACGTAAATGTATATGATTATAATTTTGTGTACGTAATCTTAATGCAAACGTTATAGTGGACGAGTAGAAAAACTCCATTTTCGTTAGTATCTAATAGCTAGCTAACTGTGCGTACTTACTAAATTATAATTCGACAGGTAGCCGAAGTGTTCACTGGACACATTGGCAAGCTGGTTAAACTGGAAGAGACCATCAAGGGATTCCAGAGGGTGTGTTTTAGATCATACTTTTCTCTTAGTCTTAATAGACAATTCAGATATACCTACTACGTGAATATGAAAACGTGATAATTATGTTTGTATTGGGATAATTCCGAATGTCAAAAAATGCCGGGTAATTTCGAAAGGTGACACTAAGACGATGTAATTACGACTGATTTTTCTGTGATTTTCGGAATTTCACTACTTTGGGAATTATCCCAAGGCGCCCTCCACTTTTGATAGACAATATTTTTCTTCTGACAGACTATGACGTGATTGCAGCTCACTCACAAATAAAACACAGAAGATGCACGCCACACTAAAGTGCCTTTTAAAAACGGTCCTGAATTTTCGTTGACAAGTGTCATCCCATCTGACCACTATTGAAAAAAAAAAGCATCCAAATAATCTTTTAAATGGGATAAGCCACCAAATAAAGTACAATAAGTCATCAGGAGGGCTACCACGATCTACTAAAATGCGTTAAACCTAGTTTAGGACCTAATCCTAATCGCTTATGTGTCAGTTCCGTAGAATATATGGCCAAAAATGACAGGCTGAACCTAAACTGAATCTCATTCAAGAGATCATGTTAGCCCCCCAGAGCGAATAGTCTTTTAGTTAAAACTTTTACGTTCAAGTATCAATGATTCGACCATTGTCCATTAGATTGAGAGGGATACACGTCAAGGCATTCGAATTTGAAGACGGAGCAGGGTGCCTAGACAAGTTGCCAATCGCTAACGCTTAATCGTCAATCGTAACCGAAAGGCAGCTAACTGTCTTGGTCGCACTAATAAGAAAGAGTGACAGAGAGGGAACACTACGATACGCTACTAAGCGTTAGCCATTGGTAACTTGGCTAAGCATCCTGCAGTTCTCATCAAATTTTTCCAAACTAGAATCAATCCAATGCATTTATCCCCAATTGCAGATTCTGGCTGGCGAGTTGGACCATATTCCAGAGGCGGCATTCTACATGGTCGGCACCATCGAAGACGTCATCGCCAAGTCCCATGAGCTAGCCAAGAGCGTCTAGCGTCTGTTACCTAGTTTACATATAAATGTAGCACTCGAGGCCAAAAGCCAACCAGTACGCTTAGCACATGATTGGTACGTCAGTATGTATCTCGCGGAGACATATTGTCGCACTAATCCCGTGCTAAGCCTACAGGCCTCAAAGCGTTTGTTATTGGTATTTATCTCTGTCACTCCAATGAAAGCGTCATTCGCGATAGGGCCGATGGTACCTAATCGGCTTGATGATGGTCCACACCACGATTCGCTCGCGAGAGTCGCGAGTGAGGAACCATTATTAACCGATAACTATCTTGGCATTTGGCCTCGTGATACATGAGTCCACAGTTGAGCAAAAAGTAATCCATTTAGTCCTTCCGGCTACTTTTGTATGTGTACTTTGTAATATAGATTACAACGGACACATACAAATGTAATTTACAGAAGTAATCACATTACTTTTTGCTCAACTCTGCACGAGCGCACTGCGAAATCTTTCGTGGCTTCGCACCGCGATTCATTCACGAGTGAGGAGCGGGCTTAACAGCTGACAGCATGTCGCGAACATTTAAAATTGCTATTTCGATCATCAGTCTCGGTCACTCTAATGACGTAATGACGCCTTTGTTGGGTAATCAGGTTTAGATCTAAATAAATAATTAAGTAAGTACATTAGATCCATGGGTGACAGAGACAAATGCTTGAAATGTTCGAATTTTGACAGCCTTGTCGTGTTCACTCACCTGCTGATTGTATACATTATATTTGCTATCAAACATAAGATGTTCTAAATGTCGCACCCCACTAGCGCGCGCGAACCGCGGCACGAAGCTGCGAACGTGAGTGTGATGAAGATTCCGTAGTACGTTCGCGTAAGCACCACACTTGCGTTCGTGGCTTCCCACTGCGATTCGTTCACGAGTGGAGAGCGGCTTTCGGGCCAAAGGCTAAAGCGATAACCTGTAAAATTTACGCGTAATATATTTTTCAATATTTTACATGTAAATCTCGAATATGTGTATACTTCTATGAGTTATATGATTAGCCACCTTCTGTATGGTTTCGATGCATTAAGTCCAACCCCCTAAATCATGAAGTCTTCTAACAACAAGCCGCCAAGTATTGTTTGTCCCTTTCGATCTTAAAGACATATTGATAAGTTCGAAAGAGACAAGCATTACCTAGCGGCTTGCTAAGTTAGGAGAGGTTTATGAATAAGGAGGCTAGGCTTTTATTATACGGTTGGCAATAATAGTGCTAGTTTTTAAGATTAGGGAATATTGCAGTTTGTGTTTTGGAGGTGAAGTGACCCGATGTAAAAAAAAAAATTAAGTTGAATTAGCCTTAAGTCGGTGCCTACCTCAAACTTCGTCGTATCGTCTATCTCAGCATCTGGCTCTGCCGCTCCCAAAGAAAATCTCATTGGACCAAAAGGCAAATGATCGATTAGTGTGATGCTCGAAATTTGCGAACTTCGAAGTTCGCGATAGGCGAACTACTTCGACGAAATACATTTGTTGTTAGTGTTAATTCCATGTACTTAACTATTTTGAAGTGGTTCCTATTGGTGTATCCTAAAGAATTATTAAATTATATTTTGCGTAACTTTGTTTCTTTTTCTATACCTACTCTTATTATACCTAAGTACTATATTATTATTGTTATACCTATTGTTATACCTAAGCACTACGGACAGAAAAAGCATTGATTATAACAATGGAAGTCTTAGGGCGACCACTCATCTATCAACGGCCGATCGGTATTCGCCGAACTTTTTTTAAGAACCCCATTCTGTACATGTTACAGGTACATCAGTTACGAAATTTGACTCAATTTGTCGCACTTTTTTGAGTGATAATGATAATATTGGCAAAAGCGGTTTGATGGGCTTTTCCGCTAATGTCGAAGATGATACATCGACAGATAGACCTTGATAGGGACCATTTGAGGGTAGACTTTGTTTACATTTATTTAACCCGGGGAGCATGACCCAGGGTATCTCATACCCACCCCTGTCACTTATGTCAATAATGACAAAGTCTATTTTCCAATGACATTTTTTCACCTCATGCTCGCCGGGTTAAATACATAAAACAATAGACTATAGAACGCGTTGCGGAGTAATGAGGGTTTTCGATAATTTTTCTGCCACCAGGCGGCGCTTCGTACGCCCCTGGTCTCGACAGCTGTCAGATTCATACTATTCATAGGCACCTGGGCCTAAAATATTGAAATTCTATTTTATTTGGAAGAGAATTGATTTTGTAATGGATTACGACTAATACATGGTCGTCGAACTGAAGATTGAACTCTAAAACAGGCGCTCAAAGTCACTGGTATTCAAAATAATTACTATAACTTTGTTAATTTCATGAGAATTGACTTGGAACTATTTTATTTATTTAGTTTAGGTAACAATATGACTAAAGTAATGGTTTTCAGAATAAATAAACCTATAAATATGTTGAAAATTAAATGCGCGTATTTATTTTGACAGTTCGTTATAAGGTCGGCTCAGTGCTGCCATCTCAGCTCCCCATAGCGGCAGAAAAAGTATCAAAAACCCTCATTATATGAACGCACCTATTTCTGGTTGGGATGGTTGACATTGACAATTTGACAGTGACATTGATACTTTGTTTTTAGTTTAGAGTGTAATGCAAGCATTTTCTAATAAGTTACCTCACTATTATTTAGCTAATTTGTAAATAATGTAATTCAATATATAATTATATCTTATAGTGCATTTTCGTACTACATTTTACGCGCTTCGGGATGACTACGCATTTCCCGGT
>JALPQI010007758.1:0-60716 GCA_025490895.1 Thaumatotibia leucotreta | reverse complement strand
TTCCGATCCCTGATGCAAAGAGATTGAGTACCTAGGGCATCTTATCAAAGAAGGGCAGGTACAGCCAAGTCCAGACAAAATTAAGGCAGTAGCATGTTATCCAGAACCAAGAGATTTTAAACAAGTACAAAGTTTCATTGGATTGACCTCATACTTCCGTAAGTACATACAAGATTATGCACAGATAGCAAGACCCTTAACTGACTTGATGAGAAAAGATGCTAAGTTTGTTTTTGGTCAAGAACAAAGGGAAGCCTATAACATTTTAAAGATTAAGTTGACGAGTGAACCAGTTTTAAAGATATTCAATCCGAAGTTACACACAGAACTTCACACAGATGCGTCGAGCCAGGCTCTGGCAGGTATACTTATGCAGAGAAGTCAAGATGGAGAACTGCACCCTGTATACTATAGAAGTAGACGTACAAGTGAAGCAGAAAGTCGATATTCAAGCTATGAACTCGAAGCTCTAGCTATTGTGGAATCTGTGAAGAAGTTTCACCATTACCTATTTGGTATTCACTTTAAGATTGTTACAGACTGTCAAGCGTTTGAGCTCACTTTGAAAAAGAAAGATCTGACAGCTAAAGTGGCAAGATGGGTACTACTACTGGACCAGTATGACTATGAGATAGAACATCGACCGGGTGTTAAGATGCCACATGCAGATGCTCTTAGCCGGAATCCATACGTGGCCATTGTGGTAAGCTTGCACGAGAAGATTAGCCAAGCTCAAGAAAAAGATGAGGAGCTCAATGCCATTAAACAGCTGATTTTGAAAGATGGAAATTACAATGACTTTTATGTGCAAAATGACATACTTTACAAAGGTGATCAGCGGCAACTGGTGGTACCTAAGATTATGGAAAAAGAGGTTATCAAGCAGGTACACAGTAATGGCCATTTTGCCATGAGAAAGATGAAAGATGCTATAAGCAAAGATTACTACATAAGAAACATGGACAGGAAGATTGAAGAAGTAATTACAGGTTGTATACCTTGTTTATTAGCTACCAGAAAAGAAGGCAAACAAGAAGGATTTTTGAATCCTATTGCAAAAGAAGGAACGCCACTGCATACGTTGCATTTAGACCACATTGGACCGTTGACTGAAACAAAGAAGCGTTACAACCATATACTGACAGTTGTGGACGCATTCACAAAGTTTGTGTGGCTCTACCCAACGAAGTCAACAACCAGTGCTGAAGTAATTAGCAGGTTGCAAGTACAGCAGCAGACATTCGGTAACCCAATACGCATTATTACCGATAGAGGTACGGCATTCACGAGCGGAGCATTCCAGAAGTACTGTGAAGATGAGGGTATCCAGCATGTGACTATTACGACTGGAGTAGCCAGGAGTAACGGCCAAGTAGAGAGAATCCATCGTATTATGATACCGATGTTGACCAAGTTATGCATAGAAGATCAGTCTCTATGGTACAAGCACGTGGGACGAGTACAGAGAGCTATAAATAGTACGTATCAGAGAAGCATAGATACCTCACCTTTCCAGCTGTTGATCGGTACTAAGATGAACTGCAAAGAGGATGTAGAAATATTAAACCTGTTGCAAAAAGAAATTATATCCCAGTTTGATGAAGAAAGAGAAATTCTAAGGCAGAAGGCCAAAGAACAGATTCAGAAGATCCAAGAGGAAAACAGAAAGAGTTTTAATAAAAAGAGGAAGCAGAGCTCTAAGTATGAAGTAGGCGATCTTGTTGCGATTAAAAGAACACAGTTTGGGCCTGGTCTAAAGATTAAGCCGAAATTCTTAGGACCCTACAAGGTAACTAAGGTGAAGCGTAATGATCGCTACGACGTGGAGAAGCTTTACAGCGGTACGGAGGGGCCGAACAGGACATCTACGGCGGCAGACTTCATGAAGAGGTGGCCTGACGAAGACTGCGAGTAACTGGTAGGATTTTTAAACTTATTTTTTTTGATCTTTATTTGATGATGGTGATGCACGAAAGATACCTTATTTCTCGGTTACATATTTTCATAGCGTATATTTTAAAGACGGAACCTAAGCGGATAAACCTGATCTCAGTGATCTCACAAATAAGTATTTTTAAGTTAGCTTAAATTTTAAAGATGTCAAAGATCGTTACATAACATAGACTGTTGTTAGAATATTTTTATATGTTGTTTATTTACGCTGTTACCTTAAATTTCATGTTGCCAAAATGCTGTTATTATGTAAAGTGCTATGTTGAGCACAATGTATTTAAGACAGTTGTTGTTTTGTTGGACAACTTTAACGTAAGATGTTTGTATGATGTGAAGATGAATGAACGGGAATGATATCTGAGGGCAGATATTCTGCAGGACGGCCGAGAATGTAGGATCGGAACGTAAGAAGATGAGTGGAACGGAGCGTACGTGTGAGAGAAGGATGGTAGACGGTGCGAGAGGGACGGGAGAACGATTTGAATGGTGAACGGTGTAAGACGTGGTGTGAAAGAAGTAAAATCATTAGCTGGTGAAAATAAATCTAAATTAACGAAGAAACGCATTTTATTCGGAGGCAATAGAGAATCCCACATATAAATCTCCAAGAATTGGATCAAGAGCCATAAACATCGGGGTTCTATTTGCTGGAATAGTCTGGATGTTATGTTTCGTATTATCATCCAAATGAATAGCTTGTAAACCATTTTTGATGATGTACAAAACGTTGTCCTTAAAGTGTATAGCAGAATATGAGGCTGCGATGTCTTCTGAACCGATTCTTAAAGGATTTGCTGCCAGACAGCGTCCGTGGATGCACATATCACATTCTGAAGCTGCAGCTAGTTTCAGCATCACACATAAAAACCACCACTTCATGGTTTTTCTGAATAGGTACACTTGATTTTTACAAGCGGTAGGTCAAAAGGCAAATCAAGAACTTGACTCTCTTCAAAGTAATGGCTAGAAACTGCTCAAATGATTGGAAAGGTCTAGGTTGTCTAGCACTATAGGCTCAAAATAATGAATAATATTTGAAGCCAGAAAAAAATCTAAATTACTTTGAATTAAACTTGTCAGATAGATGACTGGTGCAGACAACGACGTAAATGAAATGAGGATATTGACAATCTATTGGCAATAAAGAGACTGCAGGTTAAGTACATATAATATACTGATAATGTCAATTAAAATGAGGGAGAGTCGTATGAAAAATGGTTCAAGTTATATACCAATGGAAAAATACCCTATCTTTGTAGACAATTAACGATAAATTAATTATTAATATTGTAATTATACAGATATTGCCGACTCTAGGGAATGAGCACTATTTTATCGAGGTAATAAATTAAGGGATTGCAGGCAAAAACAGAGTAACAAAGTTAAGCGTGCTAGTGATCGTTGTTGAATGTTGACCCAATAAAATACATGACACCATCATGACACCTTCAATCTGCTGTCATTATAATAGAAGTGGCAGTTGGTGGTTATCTATTGGGCACCCAACATTGGTACGTTTATCTTAGGTATCGTTATTAGAAAAAAAAGTACTAGTCAGCTTGAAGAAGGAGATAAAATGATAATTATATATATCCCCGTTAGGCTGATAAAGAATCAAACAAGATTCAATGTAGTGTGTCATACCTTGTTTATTAAGTATACAAATAAAGAAATTACGTCTGTTTATAATCCCAAATACCTACTCTTGTTTGATGAGGGCACATTATTTCAAAAAATATTTTTCTTCCACATGTATTTGTTCCACACTAATTATAGCTAAGTAATTTAACTTTAAAATGAATTGTTTGTGTTGTACTTATTTGTATTTAATTGTATTTATAAAACGTTCTTAAATGCCAAATAGTATTTATATTATTTATATATGGCTAGAGAACACACACACATAGTTACACACGTTAAATAATTGCCATTAAAGTCAGTATTTGTGTTAGTTTTTAGTAAAACGTCCCACTTTGGCGCTTACCATAAAGACGAGATTTCCTTGTATCTTTATTTGAATAAACTAACAAAGCGGCTTTACGGCAAACGACAAACTGGGACGTTTTACTAAACTCACTCACATTTAGTTTATTACTCAATTAAGTAGATAAGTACTTGAAATTATTAAGATTGTTAGTTTGCATAGCTAATCGAAACAATTGATCCCTATTTATTTACTATTTACTGTGTAAACGAAAAACACTATTACTATGAACGTTTATCTTGTTGTTGTTGTATTCTGGCTATTTTTTCCGTAACTCACAGACATCAAACGTGCTTATTTTGCGTGGTTCAAACGCTGGTCCAGCACTTGTTGGGGACTTCATATACACCCTTGAATTTCATCGCAGATGTATGTAGGTTTCCTCACGATGTTTTCCTTCACTTGTGAATATCAAATGATAATTCTGTACGATGTACGTTTTACTGCTCGACCACAAGCACATTTTTTATCTTATAACTTTCCCGAAATTGATTCTTAAATGTTCATCGCGTTAGTCATTCAGTTAAGCGCCAAAATGTGGGTTATCTGTTGTTGTAACATTTTTAGGATCTTCTTGTGTTGTAAATGTTGTAAGGTTTATTATACGCAGCGAATGCGTATAGGGAGTATTTTCTGGATCAATCATACACCTGTCTGAGGTATGCTTAAAATATGTAAAACTCCTCGTGTTTGGGAACCTTGCTATAATATTATTGTACTTATCGAACTTGAAACTGTGTATGTAATCATGATATTTCGCTCCAAATGCTCCAACTAGTTGTAACTGATTTGTAACTAAATCCAGTTGATGTACTAAATGCTTGTTTGTTTCTATTAAATACACATCACCATTTCTATCATTTCTGAGACCGTAGGGTGATGATGTTAAAACTGTCTTAGTTTCATTAGATTTCACTTTGAATACTTTACCAGCAGTGCTTGCGTATAAGTTTCCAAATTTATCAAAAATAACATCCTTTACTTTAGTATTTTTGAATGTATCAACACTTTTTTTAGCTGTTCCATTGAAAGAAGATAAACCTTTTGACAATCCGGCTGTATATAGAGTTCCATTATAAACCCAAATATATTTACTAGTGCTTTGTCTAATTACTTTAGTCTCGTTTGACTTTGGTTGATGTTGATATAGCAATCCTTTGCCATATGAGTAATATACATCACCGGAAATTTGATCCACAGTTATAAAAGCTGGGCGTTCATTTGGTAAAGTCTCGATGAGAGTTTTCGTATTTTCATCCAAATGTATGGCTTGCAATCCGTCGTTAACGGTATATAAAACATTGTCCTTGAAATAGATGGCTGATGATGAAGCTTTGATATCTTTGGAACCAATTCTTAGAGGAGTTGGTGATAGGCACCCTCCGTGCAGGCAAATGCCACATTCTAAGGCGGAAGTCACTCCTAAAACTGTATAAAAGAACCACCATGCCATTGTGATTTGTAGGCACTATAGATTGGTCTCAATTGTAAACACACTTCGACATATAAATTGTTTCTTTTGGTTTTTCCTTCACATTATGAGGGCTTCGATATTATACAGACAAACGTATCTGAGATACATAAGTAGGTAAGCAAAGGCAAGTGAATTTACAGCTAGGTCGGTTACGGCACTTATATATACTTCAACAAAAGCTTTAGAAATTTACTCTGTGTAAAAATATGTGAAAGACTAGTGAACGACAGAAACGATCTAAAATGAATGATGATATCGCTGTTGATTTGGAAGGCAAAGTCAAAGGTCGAGTGAGAATTGATAATGCCAATTGAATTTATCAAATTGTTTACGAATGGTATAAAACCACAATGCTTAATATTTATTGTTTCATTTTCTTGTATATGGCCCAATCCCTATCATAATATTATATCAGAGGAGGTGTATTGTTGTGCCCAGCAGTGGGACATTACATAGGCTAAAATATTATTATATTTTCTTGCCTAATACAATTTTCCTGGAATGGAATATAAAGTAAAATTATAGATTAATTCTATCCTATTCTTTTACGACTATTTATAATTTCCTATGCGATGCTTTCAAAGGATATAAAATGTTTTCAGGGAAACTTATATTTATATAATAACAATTTATGCATATTTTTTCCTTTTTTATAAACCAACTTTTTTATAAAACAGAAAACTGTAATTCTACTTTCCGATATTTTTACGAAGTGTTTGAGGGTGTTCAGTATGATTGCGATTAAGTATTTCGAAACTTAATTACCTACAACAACAATGCGAATAAAAAATAAATATTTTTCTGTAAATGTCTTTGAGACTAGTTTGAATCCAGCCTGTCTGTGAATCCAGCAAACGTCATAGCAAAAAACATTCCCTTTCCTTATGGGAATTCTGTATTGCGGATTGTGGGAGGTGTTGTGGTGTAATGTGTAATAAATAATAAGACCCAGGGGTAGATTTTGAAGAAGATGTAATATATTTTTTCTAACTAGTGTGGAAAAGTAAACTTTGCATTCACCTCTTTTTAAGGTACTTGTTATGAAAAAAGTCGTTCGTTCGATACGCGTGTAAAAACTTATTTTTAACTCGGTTGATTGTGTCCCTCGTTTCACTCGGGCTCCAACTTTCACCCTTACCGAAAAAAAAATGTTTTTGCTCTTGCATCGAAATGTACTATTATATTTCGCGGCGCACGAACGTGACCCGAAGACCGAAGCCTCGAGGGTGACCGGTACAATTTTCTATTTTATTTATTATGTTGATTGTCATTCATTTAATTTCAAAATTCATCGAAAAGCAACCAGTAATTAATGTTGATTGTTAATTGTTATACAATCTCTACAGTACGCTATAGAGTTTAAAAATATTCTTTTTAGTACAGATGGTGCCTTTTTTACGGGCTAGTGCGCGTAGTGGTTCCTTTTATGTCAGGTCCAAAACTTTAGAGGGCCATCTGTACTAAAAACCGTCGTACGAGCCACGTGCAAAAAGGAAATTCGTAACTCGTGTCGATTTAAAACACTCCCTTTGGTCGTTTTTAAAACATCGCCACTCGTTTCGAATTGCATGTTTTTCGCACCTGTGTATGCACATGTACTATTCTCTCGTCGCATAGTCCGTTAAAATGCCTTAAATTAAAGTGAAGTATCCAGGATATTGCTGGCCGTTTCTCAAATGGGTTCGTTTCATAGCCAAGGTGTAATGCGGTGGCAATTGTATATTAGATTTATGCATGTCACTGGCTAGAAAGAGAACGTTGTAACTGACAAGCAAGGATTATACTTCGTAAACGGTTAAACTCACGTGTATTTATACAGGGTGTTCGTGAGTATACCGACAGACTTGAAAGATGTATTCCTGACCACATTTTGAGGCTATAATGTCCTATGAACTGGATTCGGCTTAGTTTAAGAGATAATGACATGTTTTTCAAAAAAACTATGTTCATCATAAGTCACTGAAAAATGCTTGCACGATTAAAATTCTTACACTAATAGTTTTCATCTCGACATATTCACTGATTTAAGTTAGGGAAAATGAGAAAAATTGTCAGAAAAATGTTCAACGAAAAAAAAATTAAAAATCCTGAAATGTTTGTTTTCCCTACAATTTATTATTGGTCATGTACAAAAAAAAACAAAATATCACAAAAAATTATTAAAAATTTTTTTTTTTCGTAAATGGCATGTATATTATGTTTCAGACTAAACCATTAGTAGGGTGACAATAAATTTTAATTTCAACATAAAAATTTGTTATGCTAAAAAAAACTTGGTTCCACTTAAGTACTACATAAACGTGACCGCCATCGATTACTGAATTAGAAAAATGCTCATTTGCCACCATTTGAACCATCCAGAAAGTAGGTCATTTCTCAAGATCGTACAAACTTACAAAGCTACTCTCGCTATTATACGTGTAACGGCAGCGGGAAATCGTATATCGGTTAGATTTATTGTATCGCCGCATTGACGTGACTGAGAACGTAGTATCTGACCTACTTGAATATACAATTTTGATATTGGCTGAATGCAATAACTGTCTTGTCTATGCAATATGACAGCGATTTCGATTATTTACTATATTTCAGTATTTGTCACCCTCCGTAGCCTAGTTGGTAGTGACCCTGCCTACGAAGCTAGAGGTTGCGGGTTCGAATCCCGGCGAGGGCATTATTTGTGTATTTTTATCACAAATAATTATTCCTAGGTCATGGCTGTTTATACAAGGTACCCATGAGGAAAGGGAAAAATTCTAACAGCATGTTCCTGAGACTAAAAGAAGCAAACAATGTTAAATGAGTTTTGGTCAAATCTGCAAAAAAAAAAATTTGTTTAGTCCTTTCTTGATTTTTTGAACGCCTTAATATACAAAAAAAGGATTTTATTTCTGAAACTATGGCAAAAAATGCAGTTTTAAAGTTTTTTTTTACATTTGCTAGATAATTAAAGATTTTTTGTTCATTTGATATCTGTCAATTAAGTGTGACAATACTTAAGAAAACATGGTGACAAAATCGTTACCTAAAATGTGTTTATCATAGCGTAACAGTCTAAAACGTTTTTAGGAAAAAATCTATTTTTCTCTTAAAGTACACTTAATCCAGAAAACTTCATATGACATTTTTAACTTCTAATTTGGTCAGAAATCCGCTGTTGATTTTTTTCCCTTTCCTCGTGGGCACCTTGTATATTTAAGTATCTATATGTATCTATATATTACATATCATCATCATCATCACCAGCCTATGTTAGTTCACTGCTGGACGTAGGCCTCTCCTATTAACTATGCGTATAGACGCATTAGGAGGTAAATGCCCATAATCGCCACGCTGGGCAAGCGGATTGGCGATCGCAGTAATGTGTCCACTATGATGACGCTGCTGCCCATCATCAATCTTGTAGAATGGTCAGTGACACTTCAATCTCTTAGTCGACTCTTACGACACCCGCAGGACTGAGGAGTTGGGGTGGTGACAAATGTATTCTTAATGCCGTCACCACACGGCAAATATTCTATTATATATATCGTCACCTTACAGTGGGACTAAGTCGATTTGTGTAGATGTCCCAAGATATTTATTTATTTATATTTATTTATTTACTATAGTTCCACACACATACATTACGCGGATTTTTCTCTGTCACTTCAACGAAATTTGCGGATTTCGAAGTTCGCCGTAGGGCCGAAATTTCAAATTTGTAGTTTAGTGGCCGTAAAACATAATATCCGTTTTGTAAGCCAGCAGGTCATGTATTAAATTTGTAGAGTGTTTTAAGCTGCGTTTCATGAAAAAAAAACATGTTTGTATACATCATATTGTATACATATAATCGTCTAAAAAGGATAACAGCTAGTTTTTTTTTGTCATAATTATTTCTTATTGGAGTATTCTTCTTAATCAGATTACGATATTTTATACCAATTATGTTCGATTATACATGACATACATCATGCCTATCTCAGTCCACTGCTGGACGTAGGCTGCGCCTAATAAGTACGCATATGGAGTATGGACGCATTAGGAGGTAACTAACCATAATCACTACGTTGGGCAAGCGGATTGACGATCGCAGTAGTGTGTCCACTTTAATGACGCTGCTACCCATCATCAATCTTGTGTCAACACATAATCAGTTACACTTCAATCTCTTAGTCGACACCCTCGAGAAAAGTTGAAGAGGTATGCCATTTCTGCAGGATTTATTGTTTTAGAATTATAACTAACGTGAGACAGAAAGTGACAATGACGGTCTCTCTTCACCGCCCCCACTAGCGCTGCTCGCGGCCAGCACCCATTCTAGCAGAGCGCAAGTCCGCAGTACACGTCGGGCTTTGATCGCGGTTACTCCATGACGAGGATCCTCTAAATTGATCGAAATATGTCGAGCATTTATCGACTTAAAATTTTACTAAATACTCGTATTTTAATATTCATTTCATTGTACTCATAGTACGGGCTGAATCGTTGGAAAAGTGAGTGAAACGTTAACTTTAAAGCCTTCAGCAAGCTAAAGCTATAGAGCACTCACTAAAGTTCAAATACCTAAGCGATTGAACGCTACACGAACTCTAATTCTCAAGTCTTCTTGAAACTCCAAGTTTGTTAAGATTTTATTCCAAGACTCAAGTCTTTAGTTCCCTAGTTTCTTGTTTCAAACTTTTCATCCCGCTGATTCTAATTAACTAAACCAAAGGACTCTTGAAAGTTAATGAAAGTATTCTTTTGAGAATTTTGAGAGCCGCTTAGTAGGTTCCTGATTTTGTTTGGAGATAAAATTGGAAGTGATTTTCTCTAACGACTTCGACAGGGTAACTTGAGCTCAAAAACTTTTTAGGTTTTGAAATTGTGTTTATCACCCACTCACTAAATAATTACATTAATAGACTAATCTATTGTTTAAATTAGGTATCTATCCGCTAGGTTTTTTAAGCAACAAGTAGGAAACAATTTTTGAAATAACAGTCATGGCTCTTAAAGAAAAACCTTAGGGAAAACTCAGAGAAAAATTCGTTTTTACTTCTCATTCGAAAACCTAGTCGTAATTATAAAAATTAAAGTCGTAATATACTAAAAAAAACTTTTAATCGAAGAATAGCGCTTACTTTCAGGTACTAGTACATACATCACTATCCGAGAGTAAGCCTTATTCTTCGAATAAAAGTTTGGTAAGGCCTGCCGTACACCTGTAAGTTCTTACGTAAGTTATTGGGACGGGGCTATACTAAGGAATGAGATTGTGATATTCACCTCTCATTACTTAGTATAGCTTCATCCCTATAACTTACGTAAGAACTTACAGGTGCACGAACGCTCTTAAATCGAGCCTTAATCGCGTAAACTTACGTAAAATAGTATCCTGAAGTGTTGTGACGTATCGTTCAAATAAGAGTGATAATCGTGAAAGCTTAAATTAATAAAATGTTTTTATTTAGATGAAAGCATTTTTAGAAAATGTTATATAATGTCTTTATGTTCTCTAAATAAGCTAAACCCAAGCTCCACATTAAAATGCCTTATGTAATATGTTTCAGTGTACTTTGATTCTGTGTTATAAGAACGTCGTAACATGTTTATAAGAGGATTCTTTCCATACATAATTTTGCAATTTTCTTTATGCCAAAATAAAATTATTCAAAAAAGTCACATACCCCTTTTCAGTCTTGAGCAAAAGAAAATATGTTCCAAACACTCAATACGAGTTTTGAATGGAATTGCAGAAGATACATAAAATATGAGATAGGTGCTTTTGTGCGCGACCGATATATTTCAGAAACATAGAAATATGATGGCAGCTTTGTCGTCGGAGCGGTATATGAAAAGAAGCTCGCATAGTATTTTATTGTTTTCATCACACTTGCTCGTAAATGCTGATTTTATAAGCAGGCATGCATGAACGTAATGAGCTATATTATGCCCATGGTCGTAATGACGTTTTTTTTAAATTTTCATACAACATTAAGTCGCACTAGCGCGTCGCCCGCTGCCCACGGCGGCGGGCGGCGGCGGCGGCGCGCGCTGCGCTTATGTTATAAAAATGATAAAAAGACATCCCTGTTTTTGAGAAATGATTTAAACCATTTTAGAGTAGTTTTATGAAAATATATTGTTCTATTTACTTGGCATGGCATGAATCATAAATATTTTTCTCAAACATGCAATGAAATGAAAAAAACATATCATTATGTTCGTCATAATAGGCTTTAAAATATGACGTTGCAGGCGGATGACCTCGAGATAATAGTAGAGGATTTTCATACGAATTTAACGGCCTATGCCGGTAAGTAATATTTTTTTAAAACATGGCGTCGGTTTTGATGAACAGGCTAAACAGCTAAATTCTGTTTTTTTGATTGTCGTATTTTTTATTTCATTGCATATGTTTGAGAAAAGCACTATACATGCCTTGCCGTGAAATGGGCTTACCGGCTTCGTATCACTGTCCATGCTACTCAGCCGATAAGCCCATCTTTCCCGGCGTCTGCAGTAAGTAATGTACTATTATGTCATATAAAAAAATATTTAAATCTGACTTTTAGTTATTTAATTTTATTTTAAATGTTACTGTTGACATTTAAAGAATCACGTCTGATATTTCCTTAATTTCATTTCACTTCATTATTTTGGTATAGCTATGACTTTTTCTTTTATTATTGCATTTTTTCTCTCTCTTATGTTAGTAGGTAAGTATCGTTATTTGTTTCGCAAAATTGAATTCATTGCAAGTTTGCGAATAACAATTTTCTTGCCTCGCCTGTGTATACCGGATAAAAATACAAAGCCTGCAAAGTTTGATATCCTGGCGTCTGCAGTAATATAGGTAATATTTATCAATTATCATACATGGTCTGTCAGCTATGATATTATCCAAAAACAATTATCTGACTTATACCGTGGCGTAACATCGTAAATAAATAAAATAATGCTGGAAAATTATATTACCAGTGCTCAAATGCTCACAAAAGTCACAAAATAAAAGAAATAGTACCTTCCACATAAACTCAAAGAATCCTTAACGTCAAATAAAATTACTATCCCTAAGGCACTAGGATAAAAACGTTCGACATTTGTGACCGATAGGTGGCGTAAATGTCATCATTATGTGTCTTATTGGTTAAGCTTTTGAACCGTATTGTTGGAACTTAAGGTGCAATATTACATGGCCTATCTGTAATGTAATGGCAACATTATGTCACAGCGTGTTTGCTGTGGCAGGCTTTTATAATATCATTGGCGAAAAGAAAAGAGTTGTAAGTTACTTTTTTCGTTTTTAGTGGTTAAATATTTTTACTGTATGATACCTAGAGACCTAAAAATAGATCTTTTTTAGAATTATAACTAACATGAGACTCAAACATTATAAAATATTATCGAACCGGGTTACTCACGTATATAAGTCGATGATTGATCGACATGTTTCGACCCATTAATGCCCTGGCCACAACATCGGTCTAAGGCGACCAGCGGCGAGCGAATTAAACAAAATCAAGACCGCTAAGGAAGCATGCCACGACAATTCGCTGTGGGCTAAATCGCGCGCGAATTTACTTGCGCGACCGGCTAAGGCGACCAGCGGCGCGGCGAGCGGCGAGATTAAACGCACTGGCGGTTTGAGCCATGCCACGACTTCGAGCGGCGCGAACGGTCTAAGCGCCTAAGCGGTGAGCGAATAGGACGTAATCAAAGGACGCAAAATGCCATTATCAAAAGTGACCCTTCAGTGTCTCGAAATTATTATTTATAAATTATTTTGTAAGCGATCCTATTTAATATACAATAATATTAAACTTACCGCTCTGATTCGGAAAATGTTTTTTATTTCTTCCCATAACCGTTTTATTACATGCCGCAACTTGTGTTGCGAATGCTGTGCCATCCACAAGACAGGCCTATTTAAAATTTTACTTATAAACGCCTCTGTGTCCAACATCGCGGAGCGAATAAAACAAAATATTTTGATCTTTAAAATTCCGCCCGATACGTGCCGCCGCTAAGACCGTTCGCGCCGCTCGAAGTCGTGGCATGGCTCAAACCGCCAGTGCATTTAATCTCGCCGCTCGCCGCGCCGCTGGTCGCCTTAGCCGGTCGCGCAAGTAAATTCGCGCGCGATTTAGCCCACAGCGAATTGTCGTGGCATGTCTTAGCCAGTCGCCTTAGACCGATGTCGTGGCCAGGGCATTAGACCGTTTTCGCCGCCCCGCTCGCCGCGGTCGCGGTCGCCTTAGACCAATGTCGTGGCCAGGGCATAAGAGGGTCTTCGTCCGGAGCACCCTCGGTCAAAGCCCGACGCGTACTGCGGGCCTGCGCCCTGTTAGATCTGGTACTGACCGCGGGCGGTGGTGGCTGGGGCGATGCAAGGAAAAATCTACCTTCAGTGTTACTTTTGTCAAAAAGGGGGTTACACACAACACTCAATACCTCACTTGCTAATAAGGGGGCGTCTACGCTGTCCCTTTTTGACAAAAGTAACACTGAGGGTAGATCTTTCCTTGCATTGCCCCCCGGCAGTAATTAGTAATTACACCAGCTCTTACCACCATCCACCATCTTACCCCCAAATCGAAACACAGCAGTGCAAACACTGCTATTTAGCGAAAGGTTAACGGTAACGGCTTGGCCTTAAGTCGTGAATAACGAGGCGGCATGGTGCATGGTTGGCCGTGTGGTGACGGCATGAAGAATACATTTGTCACCACCCCAACTCCTCCTGCGGGTGTCGTAAGAGTCGACTAAGGGATTGAAGTGTCACTGGCCATTTTTGATAACGATTGATGATGGGCAGCAGCGTCATCATAGTGGACACATTACTGCGATCATCAATCCGCTTGCCCAGCGTGGCGATTATGGGCATTTACCTCCTAATGCGTCTGTACGCATAGTTAATAGGAGAGGCCTGCGTCCAGTAGTGGACTATCATAGGCTGATGATGTATGATGTATGGTGCATGTGCATTGTGCAGCTCATGGTGCAGTTACAGTTTTAAGGCACTGCGAATGTCGTTTCCCTTTTACGGATGTGCGCATTCAGCCCTACGAACAAATATAACATGGAAGCCGCACGCCATACTAAATTGCCTTTCAAAAACGGTCCTGAATTTTAATTGATAAATGTCACCCCCACTTCAATGCATCACGGCAACGAATTTCAATGTCAACCTATAAAAACATAAACCGCCATTCAACAATAGTTGTGATTGGTCCATCAAAGTTTTGATTGGCTTTATTCTATAAACATTTGTCAAAGATGTTGCGCCGAAATATGCGCGGTGTTAAGAAAAACGCTACGTCCTGCCCATCTTGGCACAATTGAACAATTGTTTCTAGGGGCATTTTTGATCTGGCATTAGACGTCCATGTTATATATGGTCGCAGATTCAGCCAAACTCGATTCGCTAAAATCAGGAGCAGAGCTCATCCTACCAAAACTACGGCCAATTAAAACTCAAAGAGTATTTGCACTAAACTGTCTGTTAAATGGTTCGCTAAAATGATTGTACGGGGAGTTTCGTAGTAATTTGCTGTAGCCGTACCATAACTTTCCAACTACGAACAAATAAAACATGGAAGCCGCTCGCCATACTAAAATGGCCTTTCAAAAACGGTCGTGAAATTTCGTTGACAAATGTCACCCCCTCTTCAAAACATCACGCTAATGTCTTTCTATATTAACCTACATAAACTAAACCGCTATTTAAAATAGTTGTGATTGGCCAATGACAGTTTTGATTGGTTATATTCTATTTGCATTTGGCAAAGATGTTGCACCGATATATGCACGGTGTTATGAAAAGCGCTAAGTTCTGCCCATCTTGGCTCAGTTGCACAGTTGTTTATGGGGGCATTTTTGAACTCGCATTGATGTACATGATTATATATGGTTGCAGCTTTACAAGTAAGCAGCTTTACGAGGAAATGTGATTACAAATCTTTTGGTAAGAGGGTTAAACTGATTTCAAAAAAAGGAGGTTCTCAATTCGACAGTTTTTTTGGATCTATTACTCGGTATCTCCGAGAATCATGAACCGATTTTTAAATTGGTTTTTTAAATTGAACGGGTGTTCCTCGAAAACCTCGAGATGGTCCCGTTGGCAAGTCGGAGTCTGATGATCGAAACTTGAAGAAATCGATTGAAGTCGATTTTTAATTTGGTAATTATTATAGTTATTTTATAGTTATTAGTTTATTTTTAACATTTCCTCAAACGGTAAACAAATGTGATGATCGAAACTTGAAGAAACCGATTGAAGTCGAATGTTTAATGTGGTGATTATTATAATTCATCATCATCATCATCATCAGCCTATGACAGCGTATGCGTATAAACGCATTAGGAGGTAAATACCCATAATCGCCACGCTGGGCAAGCGGATTGGCGATCGCAATAATGTGTCCACTATGATGACGCTGCTGCTCATCATCAATCTTGTATCAAAAAGTGGTCCTTGACACTTCAATCCCTTAGTCGACTCTTACGACACCCGAAGGAGGAGTTGGGGTGGTGACAAATGTATTCTTACTGCCGTCACCACACGGCTACGGATTACTCGTAATATACATAGTTATTTTATAGTTATTAGTTTATTTTTAACATTTCCTCAAACGGTAAACAAAAGTAGGTTTTAATATTATTATGAACCGAATTGAATCAATATTGCATGTAGAACAAGAAAATTAGACCTAAATGAAGCGTGTTGCGGAATTAATTCCTAGCAGGCTGGAAATCATTTCTGTACCTGCATTTAGTCCTAAATCTGTGAAATCCGGGTTCCCACATTACTATGAATTCAGTTTAACTTTTTAGACCTTGTAGCTCGAAAACGATACCTTGGATGGATGACTACCTTAATCTTCAAATTTGGTTAATACTTCAGCCGAAAATTAAAAACCATTTTTTATGCTTCCGAAGCGATTATTTCCAAAAATAAATACTTCATCAATGTTTGAGTAAATTCTATTATTTTTTAAGTACCTGTTGAAAGATTTGTCACACATTAGGGTTGTTTCGAATAAAGAAATCATACCTACCTCATGTTACTTACGTGTAGGGGAGGTACAATGAAAAAAGTTTTTTTATTTTTTATTTTACTCTGGTACTCTTTTATATTACTGCGATCGCCAATCCGCTTGCCCAGCGTGGTGATTATGGGCATTTACCTCCTAATGCGAATAGCATAGTTAATAGGAGAGGCCTACGTCCTGCAGTGGACTATCATAGGCTGATGCATGCATTATGCATTACTCTGGTATTTAGGTTATAGTACACATTACACTGTCAGAGTTGCAGTCGTGCACAGGTAACGAAAATTGTTAGTCAGACGACTTGTATGCTTGCTTGTAACCTTTCCCAAAAAGGGCAATATTCACTACATAGCCTTTTTAAAAAAAAAGGCTTTACCTCCTTTTACCAGCCCGCTTGTATTTACGACCGTCGACGATCGACAGCTGACGCGCAATATATTACAGTCTTGTACTACACTTTCTATGTATAAAATGTCGTATGTCGACCGCTTATGTAATCACTTACGACGTTATGTAACTGAATCAAATATGTCGTATAGTAGTTGTGTACTTGGTTTACGGACGTCGCAACTCACATGTTTATTACGTTGTATTTTCGTACCTATTTTTGTTTCAGTAATGGAGTTAGTTCTCGCTGATAAATAGAATAAGCTAGATGAAAAATAAAAGTTGGGGTAAGTGCTTGCATAATTTTATTGTGACTGTTCTGGAATAATTTGTTGTCTGGCTATCGGAATTTAGTTAACAATTTTGTAGAAATAAGTCTAGACTGAAAATCATAACGTCCTCGGCTAACCTTACTTATGCATGGTGTCAATAAAACTAAATTGGGCAGTGAAGTTAAATCAATAGACATAATGACTGGCAAATCAAATCAACATCTTTTTCGAAGTGTCAATACTATTGCCGTATAAAAGTTCATAGTGAACTTTTATACGAAATACCTACACAAAAGTGACGTTACGTTTGTATACTGCCAAATGACCTACAGTTAGTTAACTGTTTTAAGTTCGTTTCGACTTATTAAATGGAAGTTTTGTACTTACATAAATTACTGAAATCTACATTTTAGTAAAACGTTCTTCACGTATTATATCGTGAATAATGTGAAATAATTGATTTTATTTGTTTAAATAGGTATTTGTTTACTTATTTATTTGCATTTATGAACAAAACATAAGTATAAGTTACATGAACCCTGAGGGGTGTTACAATTTACATTAATACTTATTCCTATTAATAATTTTGCATTTTATAATTAAATTAGTACTACATACCCATACTGTTATTCATCATCATCATCAGCCTATGATAGTCCACTGCTGGACTTAGGCCTCTCCTATTAACTATGCGTATAGACGCATTAGGAGGTAAATGCCCATAATCGCCACGCTGGGCAAGCGGATTGGCAATGGCAGTAATGTGTCCACTATGATGACGCTACTGCCCATCATCAATCTTTTATCATTTAATGGTCAGTGACACTTCAATCCCTTAGTCGACTCTTACGACACCCGCAGGAGGAGTTGGGGTGGTGACAAATGTATTCTTACTGCCGTCACCACACGGCAAATACTGTTATTGGTATGCCTATAATTGCTAACAACTTCTAACTACACTCAGTGAGTGAGCAGTCCTGGACCCAAGGATCCCTTCCCATTCGGTACGGTGGATTAGGGATCCGCAAAATTTCTAGTGTCGCTTTACCGGCTTTTTTGTCATCGGTTCATAGCTCGTTAAGTCTCATAGGAAAAATCCTTCACACAAACTATGAGACCTCGGGCTTGGCCGATGCAAAAAATGCCTGGTCTATTGCTTGCCCCAATCAAAATTTCCCCGAACATCCAAAATCTCAAAGGAGTTGGGACGACATTTCGTGTAAATTAGTTCTAGATTCCCTACTTTCACAGTCGTGCACTAATGAACGAGCCAGAATATTAGCCGGCAGCACAAAAGAAGCCGGGTTCTGGCTCCATGCACATCCCTCCCCAAATACTGGAACCTTTTTAGACCCCAATACCCTCCGTTTTTCAGTTTGTCTCCGTCTCGGGGTCCCGGTCTGCGCCCCGCATCGTTGCCCCTGCGGCCACGAGGTGGACCGCCTGGGCCACCACGGACTTTCCTGCCAAAGGAGTGCGGGCCGCTTCTCAAGACATGCTGCCCTTAACGACATCATCCGTAGGGCTCTTGCGTCGGTCAATGTTCCGGCTCTATTAGAGCCTACCGGCATATCAAGGACCGACGGCAAGAGACCGGATGGGATGTCTCTGATTCCATGGAGTATGGGACGGGTGCTAGTGTGGGATGCAACATGTGTAGACACACTAGCCCCGTCACATCTCCCTCGGACATCCATAAGGGCAGCAGCAGCAGCAGAGGCGGCTGAAAGTGCTAAGGTAGGAAAATACAGTGGTCTCGGCGCTGACTATAATTTTATCCCTTTCGGCGTCGAGACCCTGGGTCCGTGGGGCTCTGGTGCTTTGAGTCTCTTTAAACAACTTTCAAAGAGACTCAAAGATACCACAGGTGACCCAAGAGCTGGCAGCTACCTCGCTCAACAAATTAGCCTCGCGATCCAGCGGGGTAATGCTGCCAGCATCTTTGGTACCATGCCGCGGGGGCCGTTTTTAGATTTAGATTTAGTTTAGTATATATTTATTTATAGTGTAGTTTGATAATATTATAGTTTTAATTTTGTATCTTTTTGTCGCTTATAAATTTTTATATCTATATATGTTTGACATTATTTGAATGACAAATAAAATTAACTACACTCATCATCCATACTTGTACAAATTTGTGAACAAAGTCCTTATTATTACAAAAAAGTGAAGGTAATGAACATTTCTTTTTATTTTTACCATTTTCATAATTTTTAATTTCTGGGTAAATTTTGGGTTATTTCTACTCAGAATCACGAGCTCTTTCGATCCCAAAAGGGACAGTACATTTCGATACAAGTGCACGTGTAAGGGACGATTTTTTTCATAACAAGTGCGTCAAAAAGAGAAATTACCGCGCACGAAGCGTGCGCAAAGTTCGTTTTTGAGCACTAGTCAGGAAAAAAAATATTCCAAACTTTCCATACATTATCCGGATTTCTTCCTTTGTTACCGCCATAAAAAGTGTATGGAAAATGGTAACAAAACAGGAACAAATCCATGGGACATTTTTTCCCCATTGGGATTTAAAAAAGAGCTTGTGATTGTGAGTAGAAATAACCCACAATTTACCCATAAATTCAAAATTATGAAAATGGTGAAAATAAAAAGAAATGCTCAAGTTATATTTGACTATCAATTGTATAATTACCTGTTTAATAAATACCTGTAAGGATAGATGTAAGTGTGAAAAAAAAAAGTTTTTATCCGATTCGATAATAGAGGAGGGTTAAATTTAACAAGGTATTTTTAATTTGTGTAACTAATGTTTCAATCCCCTCATTATTGTACCGATAAAAAATAATAAATAAAAATATATCACGGACAATATTGTACACAAATCAATTGATATTTATTATTATGGAAATTGTAATACAGGGTGTTTTTTTTTCGACCGTTCAAATTCTACGTAGTGAATGTGTAGGTCATACTCACCAACTTTTACTATGGGGACAAAGTCGAAATCGCGAAAAAAAAAATCAGCTGTTTCATACAAATTGGCGGCATTACGCCGGCCGAAATAAACACCCTGTATATACGAGTAGGAAAACAAACTCAAAATGACCTAATATTACTTGAAATTTCCATGAGAACAATTTCATATAAGTTGCCGTAGAAAACATTATTTTCGAGATTATAGTACCTGAAATCTAAGAACAAACTTTCGTCATTTAAATATCAGATATTGTCATATGCCAAAGAAAAAATGCCGGGGTGAACCCATGTCTTCTTTCGCGGCTGATGTCTAAGCCACTCGGCTCCACAGATATTTAAAATCCATCATTATAATTTACTCCGATAAATCATCTGCATAAATCCACTAACACAGTTTCCTTACAAACTTTCCTAAGCACAGATCACAACCGATGTCGGATAAGCCGCATCCATCACTCGGGATCCGCAATCGACAGATCTAACCCTCCGGGACGTTTATCTGTTGAGTGGGACGCAAATTCGGCTTGTTTTGATGACAGCTCTTTACGTGTCGATTATGTGGTGTGTACTTTCATCATTATCAGCATATCTTAGTCCACTGCTGGACGTAGATCTGCCTATCAAGGTGATACTTTCGTATATAATTTTAATGTTCAAGAGATTTCAAATTTTCAAGTTCGAAGAATGAGTAACGACGAAGCAGAGATCGGATAACGGTTTTTTCTCCATACAAAAGAACGGTTAGAATTCCGTTCTTTTCCGTTCTTCGCTACCTATACAGGGTGTAATGGTAAGTGTTTACAGTCCATAATTTCGTAAATATGAGAGATATCAGATTATCAGAAAACTTTTAACTGATATCGAAAGTACGTTACCCAACGAGTAAAATGACATTAATAAGTTTTCTAAATAGATGAAGTAATATTCAAAATACAAAGTTAAAACGCTCCCATACAATTAGTATGACGACTTTCAGCCTACTAAATGTACAGAAGGGTCTGAAGTTAATATTTGGGATATTTCTAATTTTATTTCAAAAGAGTTAAACGTACTTTCGATATCAGTTAAACGTTTTCTATTATCTCTCATATTTACGTAATTATGGCCTGTAAACACTTATCGATTACACCCTGTATATTTTTTTTGTTAATGGAGTAATTAAAAAATACGATGTTAATAATTACATAAAATGTTGAAACCTACATAAAAAGTGTAAAACATTTTAAAATATTTAGCTATTTCGAGGTTTTTCTAAAAAACCGGTTCCGATGTATTGTAAAAGGGTTTAGCAGCCTTACCGAACAAGAGGTGCCTTTCCCCACGGATGAGGTCAATATTTTAGGTGGTGTACTAGCAGGACCTAAGAATACTCCATGCTTAATATCAGCTCTAGATCTTCTTTTGTTTCAGAGTTATTCAAGATAATGTAAAATATACAGGGTGCCGTTGAAAGTGGCATATTTCGTAAACTGTTCAAGTTAGATCAACCAAACAAAATTGTGTTTGATAACAATAAAATAAACTACAAAATGCATATTTTTAACCTGCATCTTGTCCTTATTTTTCATAATAAAAAAAGGTTTCTTGTTTTTTTTTCCATATTTTTTTTTATTTCACGCGGAGGTACACCTACAAAAAAAATATGCATACATAGCCACTAATGTCCACTGTATACATAAATAAAAATATTTCCGTAAATCATCGTGCGTCATGCTAAAAAAAAATTTTTTTTAGAAGTAGTCGTTACTGGCATACAAATAAAGTACCAGTGTAGTGTGAACATAAGTTAGTGTGTAGGTATACAATCTCTCGACACTTACCGCACAAAATATAATTGACGTAAATTGACTTATTAGCAAAACCCCGGATGACGGGAGCAAAAATGCGTTTGTCACTAGTGCTTAGTTAAATATCGACTATTCTATCGACATCCATACCAACATTTTATGAATTAGAAATGAATTGATCAACAGTAATTTATGCAACCGTACGTAATCAGAGGCATTGCGATCTAAAATTGATAAACAATAATATGTCAACAATATCTAGTACCATAGGACAGTTACAAACCCAAAATTAAAGCCTAAAAAGCAGCTTGAATGTCGTTCAAAATTTCAAAGTGCACTTGTTAAGATTACTTTTACATCCTCAAGGCGAAATTATTCACAAAAAATATCATAATGTGTTGACTAAAAAAATTGGTGTATTCATATGAAAAATCTTATATATTTTTGATATCTGGAAAAGAAGTGGAACTATTAGGGAAACATAATTAGCATAATCTATAAATTTCAAATAAAAAAATCGTTCATATGGATGTCGATAGATTAGTCGATATTTAACTAAGCACTAGTGGCAAACGCATTTTTGCTCCCGTCATCCGGGGTTTGCTTACTAGTGCATTTGCTATATAAATCAGCCTCTTGTCCAGTTTGTATGCATTTTTTCTTTCCACATATATTTTTTAACGTTTTTTCACAAGACTTACACTTTATTTTTTCCATTTTCCTACAGAAAATGCAACAAATCAAATGTCGAAAACAATACTATGTGTCAAATGTTTATCTCTCTTTTATAAAGCAAATGTACTAATAAGTCAATTTACGTCAATGATATTTTGTGCGGTAAGTGTCGAGAGATTGTATACCTACACACTAACTTATGTTCACACTGCACTGGTACTTTATTTGTATGCCAGTAACGACTACTTCTGAAAAAAATTTTTTTTTGGCATGACGCACGATGATTTACGGAAATATTTTTATTTATGTATACAGTGGACATTAGTGGCTATGTATGCATATTTTTTTTGTAGGTGTACCTCCGCGTGAAATAAAAAAAAATATGGAAAAAAAAAACAAGAAACCTTTTTTTATTATGAAAAATAAGGGCAATATGCAGGTTAAAAATATGCATTTTGTAGTTTATTTTATTGTTATCAAACACAATTTTGTTTGGTTGATCTAACTTGAACAGTTTACGAAATATGCCACTTTCAACGGCACCCTGTATATTTTACATTATCTTGAATAACTCTGAAACAAAAGAAGATCTAGAGCTGATATTAAGCATGGAGTATTCTTAGGTCCTGCTAGTACACCACCTAAAATATTGACCTCATCCGTGGGGAAAGGCACCACTTGTTCGGTAAGGCTGCTAAACCCTTTTGTAAGTATTAATTCAATGAGAATATTCAGTTTTGGAAATTTCACCACATTGCATTGCTAGCCACAATAAGCCTTCACAATTATACATTTGGAAAACGAACTTTGTATACGATTAGAAGCAAAACAGCTTGACACTTCAGAGTTTCGAATCGAAACCGTTAGCGTTAATGCAAAATAGTTAAATTCCTTTTAGTTTCGGTCCACGGTGTTATGAGAAAACTTTTACGCTGATGCTTTCAGAGGTTTAGGTGGAGAGCACTATGAAAATGAACGGAGATACCCTTCCATGGTACAGTCACGTCTAATAATATGTACCTACACATCTCGGAACGTATGTCAAAGGCATACGAATCAAAATCGTATACCTACATATTATTAGAGCCGACCGTATCTGTTAAAATCATGTCTCTATCGGTCGAGTAATAAAAAACAAGTCGCAAATTTTCATAAAAAAATATTGTTCAATAGTGTTACCTGTTAGAATGATAAAGTGTTCAAACACTTTATCTTTCTAACAGGTAATTAATACGTGATATAAGGATTTATTTTATAATGGTCATATTATAGCGCGTATAAATATAATATGGGCGATCAATTAAACCAGGCATTGAATTCATCAGTGTAATCATGGATTACGAGGTTTTTTTTTTAATTACACTTAATTACTACAGATTTTTTTTTAAGATTTTCGGAGCAGCAATATACCTAGGTATTAGGTATAGGGCTTGGTACCTAGGTACGAACATTTGTTAGGTATTATTGATATGGTAGTTATCTCATCTGCTTTTGAAATTAGCTGTCAATGAGCGTTTAACTGTATGTTTTTGTATGGATAATTTTGTTGCTCTAATTATAAGTAAAAGTTATCTAAACGTACTTATTGTGTCCTAAACTAACACTCGTTAAGAGCTTCGCCCGTATTAGACTTACACTCTGTATACGACGTTGATGTTGTATAAAAATGATTCGTATAAAGTTCAATAGATATAATGAATGAAAGACATAATATCAAAATGCAAATTATGTAACATCCCTATTTATAGAGCAAAGCTGAGCCTTACCCCCTTATTCATAAACGTCTGCTAACTTAACAAGCCGCTAATAATTGTTTGTCCCTTTCGCTCTTATGGACACATTGTTAAGACCGAAAGGGACAAACAATTATTAGCGTCTTGTTAAGCTAGCAGACGTTTATGAATTAGGGGGATAATCTTTTAACCTAACCTAACCTATCTGAGTCGAATCTGCCCTAGATAGTGCAGTCATTGAAGCGAAAAATACGGTATTACCTCCGATTTTTTTTTACTGTGAACCGATTTGCATGAAATTTTGGAATTAGGCTCATCTTACCCTTAACTTCAAAAGTGAAAATGATCTGAACTCCGCCTATTATTTTTAAGTGGTGTAAACAACCCCTTAATGGAAGAAATTACATAAAGCCATTTTATCGCTAGAAAAAATGTCTAATAGTAAGTGGTGAAATCGTAAAGTAATTTCTAACATAATTACCTCATATTAAAATCATTTTTAATCCCTTGAAAATCTTACAATCCTTGCAAACAACCCCTAAATTGAAAAAATCACAAAAATACTTTGGTATGACATAAAAAGATTTAAGTATAGAGAAAATAATATTTTATATTCTCTATAATAATTATCACCTTTTTAACCCCCTTTCAACCCTTGAAAACTACCCCTTGACAAAAAATGTGAATTTTTTTTTGATAAAATGAAAAGGATTTAAATATTATTCCACACTCTTATACCCCAACCCCTACACGTTAAGGAATGCAATCTTCCATCATCGCTCACCAACATGAGATTATGACCACCTAAACGCAAATACTCGAATACCTTCAAAAATAATCATCCCCCAACTCCTAATCGTTAAGGAGTTGTTCCTTCCTTCATCAGCTAACTAACATGAAACGATAACTACTACGCGCAAAAACTTGAATAGATCTCGAAAATGTATGAAATTTGTTAATTCAAAGAATTATCCTCCAACTCCTAATCATTAAGGAGTTAGAGATACCTTCCATCATCAGCTCACCAACACGAGACTATGGCCACCTAAAGGCAAATACTCGACTAGCTTCCAAAATACATGAAACATGTTATATTTAAAGAAATATCTCCCAACTCCTAATCGCTAAGGAGTTGTACCTTTCATCATCAGCTCACCAACATGAAACGATGACCCCTAAAGGCAAATACACAAATAGCTTCAAAAATACACGAAATATGTTATATTTAAGGAATTATCCCCCAACACCTAATCGCTAAGGAGTTGTACCTTCCATCATCAGATCACCAACTTAAGACGTTCATGACTAAACGTAAATACTTGATTAGTCTTTGAAAATAAATGAAAAATGTCATGTGTGCCTACAACATTTGAAGAATTCCCTCGATTTCTTCAGGATCTCATCATCAGATCTGGACCCGATGACAATGGGACCAACTACAAGGTATATACCCTTTTAAACAGAAAAAGAATTTTCTAAATAGGTCCACGCGTCTTAGAGTAATCGGGGAACATACATAAAAAAAAACAAAAGATTTCGTGGAATTGTAAACCTCCTCCTATTTTGAAGTTGGTTAAAAACCATTGTAAAGGTAATTAAGAGAGCTACAACATCCTTCATTGCAATATATAGTAAAAAACCGTTTTCGAAAACGGTGAAGGGTTAAAGGGCTTAAGAGAGGCTGTGATTGCGCTGCCATGCGCTATTTAAATAATCACAACTCCGTCAATTTATGTTTGACAAAAAAAACAAAAACAACAAATTGTTTGTCAGAAAAATACGTAAATTTTTATTTTATACACTTTTATGTGTATCTGTCGTCATTTTTGAGATATTATGAAAAGAAAGTAGGATGTTTAAAAATTTTAAATTTAGTTATTTTTTTGTATCGTGACTTTTTTGAAAACTGTGTGTTCTGAAGCAGCCAAACTGATACTATCTATCAAGCTCTTCATAGTAAAGTTAATTCTAGGCGGAATACGATTAATTTTAATTTTGGTGGAAATGGCACTTATGAAACCCATTCATTTAAAAGAAAAAACATTAGATGCTCCCCTTATTTGCAATACAGCTCACTTATTTTACGTGCAAAAGACTGTTTATAGTACTCATTTTGAAGCTTATTTCAAGCACTATAAAATCCTTTTGTATTAGAATGCATAAAATGCATCTGCTCGCCGCCAGATGGCATTGACCACATCGATTAAATTTCAGACAAAATAAAAAACGGTTTTGATCTTTAATATCTAGCTTAATATTGCACTTAGAATAGTTTATAAAACACCAAATTGTTCATTGTTTTACCTGCTACAATTTTGTTTCTGAAAAATGTTCGATACAAGGTATATTTTTGAAGATATTTGCAAAAAACCGATGAAAAACGTGGAAAAATTGCGAATTTTCAATTGCCAATAACTTAAAAACTATTGAATTTTTTGAAAAACTTTATGGGTGATTTTTTGCTTAAAATTAGGCCTTCTATCGATATTCGAGCTTATTTAGCAAAAAAAGAAATTCACCCCCGAGAAGGGGTGGCAACCACCTCCAGGGTGGTTGCGGAGTTCAAATCATTTTCACTTTTGAAGTTAAGGGTAACATGAACCTAATTCCAAAATTGTATGCAATTCGGTTCACAGTAAAAAAATTCGGAGCAATAATGCTTGAATGACTGCACTATTCGCGTATATAAAAAATTGCGGACTCTTTTAACAAGCTTTTATTTAGTTGCCACTTGCCCCGCCGTTCATTTTTAATAAAAAAGCGTCTGAAATATTCCCGGTACGGTACACAATTTGGAAGCTTATGTTATTTTAATACAAGACAATGTAAACTGAATATTATGTTGAATAGATTTGTATGTCTAAAATGTGCAGTCGGCGATAAAATGCATGTAATTTTTGACAAACGTGTCATCTCCGCTAAGTTCTGTATCCCGTAATCGCTCCCAAAGCGCCGTTGTAGCAAAATGATATCAAATGCATTCTGCCCGTTAGCCTTTCTGTTTGAAGTGCTAATGTGTAGCCAGCGCCCTCTGTTGGCTTGGCTTTGAACAATTTTTAGAATGAATAAATAGCATTCGATCGACCTATTCAGGTAAGCTCAATTAACGCCTGTATTCTAAGCGATTTACCGCCTGGGTCATTCGCAGAAAAAGTGTAGCTTTTAATGTCACGAAAATAAGTATGTAAATTGAGATTTCTCAGTTTAGTTACTCCCATACTAAAGGTATGAAAAATTCTGTAACAAATTTCAGATTTTTTTTATCAGTTTCGTTACATTTCGTTTCATACATTTAGTATGGGAGTAACTAAACTGAGTACCTAATCTCAATTTACATACTTATTTTCGTCACATTAGGGACTATTTTTTTTGTTTCATAACTAAAAAGTACGCATGATGCCGAGTAAAATGATGTATTACAGTCCATGATCGCAATAAAAATTAAAAGGTACACTTTTTCTCCAAATGACCCGCCAACGAATGTCACAGAACTTTATAATATGGAAATTCTGTAGTTCGTTATGGTATTTCTGACATTATTTGACAGTTGAATTCATTATAGTTTATCACATGATGTACTAGACCAGGTTGGCAACCTTTTAGCAGCCAGGACCACATTGTTAACGAAATTCAGGCGGACCGCACTTTTATATATGTAGTTTTTGGTTGAAAAAATATTTTCACATTATCGGTTGTCATTAAAGAGTCGAATATAGGTAGCAATAAACTACTATGCAAATAACGTCTTATTGACAATTGTGTGTTCATTATCATCTCGGCCTAAAGTGATGTTAACATACACTACACGTTCTACAAAATAGTCAAGGAGGCTCGCGGGCCGTTGGTTGCCGACCGCTGTACTAGACTATGCGTTAAGGTGCATTCAGACCAAACGAGCATTCGCTATTCTAACCCCCTACTCTATGAAATTTACTATACGTTATACAAAACGTGATTCGTTGATTTCGTAGAGTGGGGAATAAAATAGCGAATGCTCGTTTGGTCTGAATGCACCTTTAGCCACAATCCGCTGAGCCTAAGTTGAACTGGTTGTAAATCAGAGATAGTCTGTCAACACACAATTCAGATTACTGCTGCCAACTCCGCTAAGCGGATGAGATAATACTGCATTTGATGATAACTTTGGCAATCTACTATAAACAGTTTGACATTTAAATCGTGATCAATTGAATAATAAAAGCATAAAGTTACTCTTACAAGGCAGAGGAATTGCTAAATCCAACCTTATGACGATATATAATACATACCTATCTGTATCAAATTACTAGGGGTTGGAACTATGGGTGCAAAACTTTTACAAAACTTATATTGATTTAAACTTTCACTTTTATTATTATCACTCATATTTTAAAGACAAACGGGTCTTAAACAAACAAACGGCTCTCGCCAGTCTGCCTGCGACTGCGACCACGGGTGTAACGTCATGCCCGAAACGTCAGGATATAATTAAACGTAAGTTTTACAAAACTTGTCAAGTGGAGTTGACATAGCACATACATCCCTAAAATATACATATCTACACACCCACACATTGTAAGTTGAAGATTCCGGGAATAAAATTGGATACAGATTTTTCAATAATATGCGTATTTTTCTTGGCTAAAGTGTTCCCATAATGTCAAATTTAAAGTTTTGTTAAAGTTTTGAACCCATAGTTTCGACTCCTACAAATTACACTAGTTAGTAGGTTAGGTACTAACGGCCACTGCGCTATGCTGCGGCCAGACAGACGGACATGGCGAAACTATAAGGGTTCCTAGTTTATCTTATTGGTAACCTTACGGATACACTTCGACCCATTGGGATCTTTTTAGTCCTGTGTGTGTGGGGGGATCCTAGTTTACTACAGAACCCTAAAAAGACTACTAGCCCCGATAATACTGTGAATTATCAAACACATTGTGTTTTGCACACAGCACATCTTGACTGTCAAGATGTGCTAGGGCCTCAGGCGATGAGTTCGTTTGTTAGCTTCCTATAACAGAAATACTCGGACTCCACCAATAGTTCCAAGAATTAACTATATTAATCCGGATGGTTCTGAAATTCTGAATCGCTTCCAAATATTGGTAATTCCGGAAATCTCTGCTTATTCCGAGATCGTCATCGCTTTGCCAATTAATTTTAGAAATATCGCCTCCTTTTTTTTGTGGATCAACTCAAATTGAAGGTTTCACGGAAAAAACATAAATAACTAATAAATAACTTATGACTTATGACTAACATGTCCAGTGCTTAGAAAAATCATGGCATATTCACACCTTATTCTGTTAAAAGTAAGGTAGTTTTTCCTTCTGTAATTTGAATTGACTAGACATGTTCTTTCCGTGGACCCTTCAATTGTATTATTATATTTTTTTCTACTCCCGTTCTGTTATTTGTCATTTACAGAGTCGTGAACACACCTTTAAGCCCCTACCTTACAGATGTCAAGATAAGTCTAAATATGTATACTCGTATATTGTTGTATAACTATACACTGTATATTGTCTAATTTCTACACAGGCATACACGCAGTGCGTTTTTGGACTGCCAACCTAATTTTAAATTTTACGAGTATTTCTGATGAATCGTAAACCATAGGTACAGGAGCTTTCTTTTTGAATTTTGACGTATCCCGCCCGACCTTGATGATTAATAAAAATGTGTTTGACTAATATTTCTCAAATTTACAATTTTATTAGAAAATAAGTGTGAGGTCGTAGAAGAAGTATTGTATGCAACGTTGTTTAACTGAGTCAAAAAATGCTCGTGGCGTCTTTAATAACAATTTTCGGCTTCGCCTCAAATTCTTACCCCCGCCACTCACCTTTTTTGACCTCTCTTAAACACGGGTTGCATAAAATACTATTTTGAGTTGTAATTTTAAGTAGTAACTCTACTTTGTATATAAATTTCAATATTACGTAATGTTGTGCGTTTAGTGCGTTACAACGTTGTGTTACATGCGTTAGTTTCAAAACTTTCACGATTATCAATTTATCACTCATACATATTCATATAATATTATTCTAACGACAAACGGGTCTAAATCGCGTAAACTAACGTCATCTTATATTATGGTTTATACATAAACGCATGTAACATTTGAACAATCAATATGGAGAGTTATCTTTTTGTGTTTTTCGTAATAATTTAGAATAAGTTTAGCAATAAAGGCAATTTTAAGCATTTGAACTAAAAAAGTACTAACTCAATAACAGAACTTTACAATTAGATCCCTTATCTAAAAGTTGCTTTTTTAATTAATTGGGACCTTTTGGATAATGGGCGTTAATTACTTTTTTAATTAGATGAAGCCCGATGGCCTGAAAGGCTCAAGGTCTTGAGGTACTTTCACTACACAGTACCCACTGGTCAATTCAAATATGAATTTACTAAAGAGAGAAAACGTATCTTGTAGTTTTTTTTTTATGAGACGAAGGTAGACAACTGAGCTCTCAGCCCACCTGATGGAAAGCAGGAACTGAGGCCCATGGACATAGCGATCAGAAAATCACCTATGCGCTGCCTACCCTCAGGACTTAAATGGATTGCCTCTATCTATGCCAGTAATTACACCGGCTATCATACCCCCAAACGGAAACACAGCAGTGCAAACACTGCTATTTAGCGGCAGGTTAACGGGTAAAGGGGGATCCCATGATTCTGATCTTAATAACTCTTCCCGTGGGTGTCGTAAGAGCCAAGTAAGGGATTGTGAGTGTCTCTTGAAGTGACACCTTTGATATCAGATTGATGGTGGGCAGCAGTGTCATTATAGTGGACGCATTATTGCGATTGCCAATCTGCTTGCCCAGCGTGGAGATTACGGGCATTTACTTCCTAATTCGCCTATACCCATATTATATAAGAGAAGCCTACGTCCAGCAGTGGACTGCGATAGGCTTATGATGATGTGACGATACGAGAAATAGGGTTTAAACATAAACGCATGCATTAGTAAGTACAAAATAATAAACATCTAATATATCGCAAAACATTTTCTACAGTGATTTCCCTAATTTCTCGTAATTCGGTCAAACGCAAACATGTCGCCAACTGAACCAAATTGTGGCGTCATTTAACGCCAGCACGCTCCGTCGATAAGTTAACAACGACCAACAACACGCCAAAACTTTACAACTGGCCGATTTGTATGGACACTGCGTTTCTGCAGCGTTCGTGACTTGACAATGGCGTTCAAGGCATAAGCGATAGCGGGACATCTATCTATACAAATATTGTTATAATATTGCATGTTGATTGTATTTTTGTGGACATCTTTTGTTGGCTTTGTTTACTGTACACTCAGTTTTGTATATTTCTTATACACTGCTGTTGATTCTCCAAATAAATAAAATAAAATAAAATCCACCTAGTCTTAGTCTAGCTAAAAACTCAATGATGCTTGTCTCGTCTGCTATGCTATTCTCTTATTCACACATTCGACGCTGCGTTCGTCAACGAGTTCGACGTCGAGACGGCCTTGTCTAAAATCCTAGCTTTTTTATTTGACATTAGGAATCGAGGCTGTGAGCGAGGTTGTGGGCGAGTTCGTCGCTGTTTTTCGTTAGAGAATACGAAGTTCGTACATTAAACGTTAAACTCTCGACGAAGTGTAGTTCCAGCTCACGCCGCATTTGTCGCCAAGCACTAGTGTCGTTTAAAGAACATTAGTGAATACCATTTTTAGGCTCGACGCTGCGCTGACACAGCGCTGACAGCAAGGCGGTTTCCTTAGTGAATAACACTGTTGTACTAAGTAACGACACGTAACAGATACTTAGCTAACTCTAGAAACTTAAATTAATACAAATCAAACATAACTCAGTAATACAATGGGTTTTCTGGGTTTCAAAGTGTCTTTAACCGGATACGAACCCAGGGTCGGATGAGTCAACACCGAACAACACGCCACAACTTTACAACTGGTCGATTTGTTGCTGGACGATACATTTCTGTAGTGTGTGACAATGACGTCCAAGACATAAGCAACAGCGGAATATCTATCTACATAAATAAAAATGGGTTGTTAAAGTTACTATTGTAAGCTCAATACGTCTTAAATCGTTGGTATTAAGCCACGATGTTTAACTAAGATATTTAAATGCTTAAATATGTTTTTATTATTATTTCCCTATTAACATAAACATATATAGTGACATACATACCCACAAATTGACCAAATGACTAAATTTGTCCCCGTTGTCAACTCCATTCAGCCCTTTATACATGCCTGCTCCCAAAAATCTAAGTACGGCTTACAACAAGCCATGTAATATAAACGGCATTCGAAAGGTGGATGCACACTTTCCAAAACATTACAAAAAGTCAAAATTAAATTCATCTACAAATCCGCCGCTTTTGTGCCGCCGTATGATTTGGTTATGCTAAAAGAAGAAAAAATACGTCTCAAACTATAATAAATTACTTTGATAACACCTGAGTCCACAAATTGAAACAATAGGTACCTAGTAAAAAAATCCGGAGGCACAACCTAACTCCCCCTTCGAATCCTTCTTATTCTGTTTACGGTATTTTCGAGGTTTATTCTTTATTTTCTTTCTTTTTATTTGAAATAAATAAATAAATATCTTGGGACATCTTACACAAATCAACCTAGTCCCACGGTAAGCTCATTGTATAACAATTCTCTACATTACCTAGTGATTGTTTTTGGATGAATTCTATATTCCGACTATAGATGGGTCGTTCCCGGTAAATTCTCAATAATATTATATGGAAAGTTAGCGCGAAAGTGAACTTGGAGCAAAAAGCTTTGGAAATATAGCAAAGGACAACTCAAACTCATAACGGGGGTGTTTACGGGACACTTTGGGGTTAAATCTCTTTTGGCCAAAATGGGTTCTTCTGACAGCATAGACTGTAGAATGTGTGGCGAAGAAGAGGAGACAATGAAACACTTGATGTGCGAATGTCATGCCCTCGCCAGACAAAGGATGAAATACTTCGGAACCAGTTATTATCTGAAACCGAAGGAGGTCAAAACGCTACCGCTAGGGTCCATCCTCAAACATATTGAGTTGATAGAACGCCCTGGGGTAGGCGAAACACGGAGCAATTACACAAAAGATCCCAATCGGTCGAAGTGTATCTGTAAGGGCCCCCACCAATAAGATAAGATAAGATACCGGGAACGACATATCACTAATTTCAACCAAAACCACATCTGACAGAGTTGCGAGGTATGTAAGATATATACCTATAGAATTCATCCGAAAATTGAATTAGATTTGATCCGAGGTTTGTTATCAACCAGAAGCAATTTTAGATTTATAATACGCCAGTATAATGTAAATTGTGCCACTCATAGACGTGCCACTTAATACAACTGACACTCGAAAAAATCTTTATGCCCCAAAGAACCGAAGTTCGTATTTCAAAATTGGAAGTCAAATAACTTCGAGCAGCTGTTTTCCTGTTTGCGAACGATTTGAAAAATAAGAGTATACAACTGAGAAAGAAGGAATATTCTTAAAAAATACGTTTTAATTATAATATAAATTAATTAATTTGTTTTGTCAAATATAACCTTTGAACAAATAAATATTCCTAAGTGAAATAAAAGGTTTCTTAAAGTTGTATATATGTATTTAACTATACTGAGTGAAATCAAATTGGTGATAGGTACAAAATAATATTTTCTGAATCTACTCATGACTACAGCCAACTTTTACTATAGGACCATCTTCGAAAACATCACTTCAAAATCTTCATCTCCATACAAATTATGAAACCAACTTTTGCTGTAATTCATTAATATGTATCCATTTCTCCATACCGATTCCTTATAAATTTGTATACATATTAATTTTTATTTTAACTTTTATTTTATAATGAACTCGTTAACAGAATTTACACATTTCTTCTACCAAATTCGATATAAGTCCCGTAGTAAAAGTTGATCGTAATCATGAATAGATCCAGAAAATATTATTTTGTATTACCAATTTGATTTCAGCCTGTATAAGAAACACACAAATAAAACAAAGGTAAAAATAATAAAAACTTGTAGAAATACAAGTTTACCATCTGTCGGAGAAAGGTTTTTCTTTCACCATACGATTATTGCTTATAATATTTCCGTAACAGCGCAACAGTATCGACACTTCAGCAGTCCCCAATAAAAATGGGCCAGTGAAATATTATAAATCGATACGCACGTACCATCAACAAATAAATAAGGGCGGTAGAGAAGAGTTTATTGCGGGCTAGGTCCAATAACACCATATTCCATTTTGTCGACATTCAGGAAAATCTTCGCCGTTATTTTACAAAAATTGTTTTAGATCCCACCTCCAGCCTTGGTAAACTTCGGTTTTTTCTTTAGTATGATATCTAATAGGTATTTAAATTTACATACAGAAGCTTTTATGGTCGTCGGACTCGTCGGTCAACCCGTCGGAAATGTCCAAAAAATCTTACTGAACCCAAAAACTTCTGAGGTAACAACATTTTATATTGTATTGTATTTTAGCCATAATCCGCAACTGTACATCAAACGTGCGTTGCGTGGTCCCAACGCTTCCCCAATACTTGTTGGAAGCTTTTCATTCGCCCTTGAATTTCTTTGCAGATGCAGGTTTCCTCACGATGTTTACCTTCACCGTAAACCACTTGCGAATCATCAGGATTGTGATCATCAATCACCTTGTTCAGTCGCCACCAGATATATTGTACCGTGTAACGTATCGACATCAAGTGAAGATAATTCTTGCTTTCATTCTTTTTGTAGGCGTTCGATTTAAAATATCATGACGTCGCCGCGTACCACGTGACCTACAATTGTACGTCAGTGTTTTCATTCAGGATACTATGGCATTAAACAGAGCGGGTAGAATTTCAACCAATCAGATTCGAGCTAGTTTATTGTTAGCCAATGGTAAAAGATGTTCAGTATGAGGTGATTCAAAGACGTCGAATGAACGAACAATTGAGGGATTGAGAATGAGAGTTGAGAGAATCTGACTTAAGGGAGTGTAAGAGGTATTCGTGGCTTTTTCGTCGGCAGAGCGTCGAGTCGTAAGGAAGTCAGTGAGTTTAGTTCGTAAGGCATATCGTGTTTAGAATTGTTCACAGATATAGCAAGCAGGCTTTACGGCAGCGGAGGCATAGGGCGAGTAACACCATTCCTGGGCGTGATTCGAAGATAGAAATGCGGTACCACCCGGCATTTGGGCGCACAAAGGATGCACCACATGGATATGGTACGTCGCCTCTGGCATTCTTTATATTTATAGGAATTGCTTTGTGATTTGTAGAATAATAGGTGCATCGAATCATACGGGATTCCAGCGATATGTTAGAAAGTGGGTAGATTCAGATTCGGTTGAAAATGAAATGGATACGTTGTTCTTTGGAGATGAACGTGCCCGAATATCTAGTTTCTATTATGTGTGTTCAATTGTGTTTTAAATCGTGTTTATTCATAGTTTAAATATTGAATAGTTATTATTCCGATATACTTTCGACAATGCTTTATAGAATTACTAAGTGGTAACGAATCGTACTGGTCGATTAGTAATGACTATAAGTTTACGGCAAACCGACACAAGGGCGAACGTAAGTTATCTAATATTCAATTAATACGGATTGAATTAGTTTTAGCTTGTAGTTGGGGTCCAGCTTGTGTGAGGGTATCTGGATACAGGGCCCGTGTCTGGATGGTTTTCATGCAAGTTGAATCTTAAATTGCAATCTATGACAGGAACATAATAATAAATCATTGCTTGTGGTCGTTGTGTGTACGGTTGATTTAACTAATTTGCTTTTATAATGTTCATCGTAACAACAATACGAACATAATCGAGTAACATTTTAATAATGTAACATGGCTATCTAAATATTTCTGTATTAATTATTCGGTTGCCGTATTCTTTAGTCGACAGTAGTAAACCAGTGGAACGCGCAGCATTATGATTCATGTAGGTTGTATAGATACGCCACGTGTTAACACGTTCAATGCGGTAGGGGGTCTTCGACCTCCTACAAAATATGGTTAATTACGATTTAAGCTAATTGCTGCAGCGGAGGTGTGAAAATATGATACTTACCAAGTTAATAATTTAATAAACTGTTTTATAACTGTGTTTTACAAATACTTGGATTCGTTAATAATTGTTTATTAGATAAAGCTTATTATAGTTTATTAGTTTCAAACTAAAATTAAATAAAACTATTTAATTTTTGTTTGAATTCAGTTCACTCTACTTAGTTATAACACCATAAACATTAACATTATCCTTGAGTTATGGCATTATTTTAGTAGACTGTTATACCTAACGCGTTCACTGCGGTTGGGGGTCTGTCGACCCCTTACAAAGTATGGTTAGTTACGTATGAGCCTAGCTAATTGCCGCAGAGAAGGTGTTGAGATAATTATTTTCCGTATTAAATGACAGCCCCATTATATTATAGTGTACAAATGTTGGTAGGTAATTAAATAAAATATTTCTCATTTCCGGTCCATGTCCATCGGCGAGAGGCATAATTATATCATCCGCGGGATCAAGGGTGTGGAGATATCTGCAATTACATCAGCATCAAATACTCCATCGGTCGCAAGTGATGCTCAAAGGCGTCTGCCAATTTGTCTTGACTGGACTCCGTTGAACTGGTGTGTTGCTTCTGGTTTATTTAATAGTTAGGATTATCTACCCTTCAAATTAATTAATTGTGTGCCATATTGAAAAATATTTCTAAACTTAAATATATTATATTAATGTTGTGTAGAGCGGGCTAGGATCTGGTTTAATTGAATCCCACTATTTAATGAGTTAATTGATTTTTTATTTAGATTTATAATTTATTATTCATCGATCAAACAGAAAATTTCATGAACAATAATTGCTTGATTAGTCTTGGTATTTGAATTACTCTTTTAGTATTTTTCTATTCTTTTGTGCAATCATAATCTGTGATGACTCCGTTGAACTGGTGTGTTGCTTCTGGTTTATTTAATAGATAGGATTATCTACCCTTCAAATTAATTAATTCTGTGCCACATTGAAAATTATTTCTAAATTTAAATATATTTTATTAATGTTGTAGAGAGCGAGCTAGGATCTGGTTTAATTGAATCCCACTATTTAATGGTCTAATTGATTCTTCATTTAGAGTTATAATTTATTATTCATCGATTAAACAGAACAGGCAATAATTGCTTGATTTGATTTTGGTATTTGAATTGCTCTTTGAGTATTTTCCTATTATTCCGTTCAATTATAATCCGTGGTCAAAATTATTAACTTCTTATTAATACCTGTTATAAACATGATATTTTCTACTTTCCGGTGTTTCGTGCGTACGAGAGAGAGGGCGCCATGTACAGACGGCATCACGACACCGCTACACACGCGCTTCGTGTTGGGTCGACACTGCTCAGCTACTCTATACATTACGGCGCCATATACAGCTACTGCATCTTTGCGCTACTGCTCACGTGAGCTCTACGTGTTGCATCGCCACAGTTATACCTACATTATAATCGTCCGTTTAAGCGCATATCGGTTTCATTTAGAATTAAGGGTATTTTAGATTTAACATCTACCTACGACATAACTACGATATTCTAATATAATACATAATTATTGCTGGTTACATCGTCTTGATTGGCAATGCACTGCTATTCAATATCTTTATGCTCAATGTGATAAATAATGGCTGTGAGCAGTTCCTCCAATTACTTGACTTATTTGGATGCGACTCTTTGTTAATGAATCGCGCAGTAATTCAAGTAATTAATTATAAATCGTTGGTCCATCAATAGTATATTAGAAACTATGAATGCGTGATTCATTACGATGATTACAAACGGTATAACGTAACGTGTGCGTTATGAAGTTGAGACTCTTATGACGTGATCCAGATTTAATATTGGCAACAAATTGATTGTGGTTCAAGAAACTTATTCTGAAACGTTTAAGTCTATATTACCCTACTGTCAATTAAAGCTATCTACATCAGATAACGGTACACATAAATTCACAGAAATTATTAAAATGCTAAATTGATTATTCTGCATTGGAATTGACCGCATTTAACACTAATGTTGTAGTTAATAGGATCCGCAATACATTCCTTTGATAATGTGATGCAGTACAGTTACTGTTGATTGTTGAAGGTATGGTCGTGGCGGTTTATAGTGTGTTCTTATGAGTCATCTAGTTTGTTAGGCGACCACGAGTTTCATGGTAGAACTGCGGTCTTTATTTGAGGTTCGCGCGAGATCCTTGAAAAGGGTGATTCGCACAACTTTAACTCGCGAAGTAGAATGCTTGCCCGGATCTATTCGGTCAAGACATCTAATTAGCATCCGATCAGAAATCTGTATCTTTGTTTGCTAACATTTGTAGTTAAAGACCCCAATTATATATTTATAACCAAACTTTTATACCATATGGGCGAGACTATAAAGTGTGAAGCTTAACGATCTTACAGACTATTGACTAGGTTGTCTCATGCCTTCGGGCTGGGCTTGCTACCATGGAGCTTGAATAATACTGAGCATTGATGTGCAATTCTCAGTAGTATGGTCATACTTGGTCCGTTCTTGCGTAATACGGTTCCTGAATAGAAAGTCGTCGATGGGGTCGGGCATTACATTCCTTTGATAATGTGATTCAGGCTACTGATGATTGTTGAAGGTGTGATTATGCCCGGTTTATGGGGGTATTCTTACATGTCATCTAATTTGATAGGAGACTACGAGTTTCATGGTAGGACTGCGGTCTTTATTCGAGGTTTGTGCGAGATCCTTGAAAAGGGTGATTCGCACATTCTACACCGCGAAGTAGAATGCTTGCCCGGATCTATTCGGACAAGACATCTAATTAGCATCCGATCAGAAATCTGTACCTTTGTTTGCTAACATTTGTAGTTAAAGACCCCAATTATATATTTACAACCAAATTTTTATACTATATGGGCGAGATTGCAAGTGCGAAGCTTAACAATATTACAGACTATTGACTAAGTTGTCTCATGCCTTCGGGCTGGGCTTGCTACCATGGAGCTTGAATAATACTGTGCATTGATGTGCAATTCACAGTACTGTGGTCGAATGGGGCTCTGTTATAGGTAATGCGGATTCTGAATAAGACAGCTTGTCTCATAACATTATGGGAATCTTTAAGTCATACGACGTACATACTAGAATATTATATCACGTTAATTAAAATTGTAAAACATACTACCTACAAATATATTATATATGTACATATGAACATCTTGAGAGGGATATTGTCACATTCTTATTCTTAGTCTCGGAATTTGTATCTTCGGATCTATTCCTAGCGTTTGGATATTCTTGGTATACTGACATACCTGAGGGTTTTGCATCGGCTTGCAGCTCTAAATACCCAATATGGTTTATATAGAATCGGTCCACGCTGAGGCTCTCGTCCAGACATTGCCCTTGATATGTATGGGTTTATTAACACTGTGTAAAACATAATCGTCATCTATTTAATAAGTTAGTTTTAAGCGGTTTAGTAGTATACATATTCAAGTGTGATATCACGTTAATTATAATTGTAAAACATACTACCTACAAATATATTATATACATACATATGAACATCTTGAGAGGGATATTGTCACATTCTTATTCTTAGTCTCGGAATTTGTATCTTCGGATCTATTCCTAGCGTTTGGATATTCTTAGTGTACTGACATACCTGAGGGTTTTGCATCGGTTTGCAGCTCTAAATACCCGATATGGTTTATATAGAATCTGTCCACGCTGAGGCTATCGTTCAGACCCCCCCCCCCCTTAATATGTAAGTGTTTATAATAACGGCTTAGTATTAAGATTGTGTAGAATATTCAAATGGCTTGGATAATATTGTGGTTGTTGGAATATATTTCGGACATGGACTTTGTAACATTTCTCATACCTCAGAGGATTTGGGTTATTACTTATCATAATGTTGTCCAATTTACCACTAGATGATCATGCTATTATCAATATTTTATTATATTAATTTTTATTTTTTCGTGTGTGTGCAGGTTAACCTTTGGCGTCAGGTTTTTGTACCGTCATGTTTTCCTGAGTTAGGTATTTGGCCCTAGCAATCATGACGGTGTATCTCATGAAGTCCTAACCAGACCAAATGAGATACAGAGCTTGTAGAGTCCTTAGATTTAATTGTAAAACTAATAAGAAATTTTAATTTAATAAATATTTTCTTTTTCCTCTCTATACCTTGTTTATTTTATACTTTTCCCTAAACTTTAGATTTCCCTATTACACAGCTTTATTGGAGCTTCATAGTTTTCACATTTTCAGTAATGAAGCTTATAGCCCATGTAGGAAGCTACAACCGTCCGGAGCGTTCAAAAATATCTGGACACGCCTTTATTGCCATAACGATAGAGGCGTGTTCAGATGTTTTTGAGCGGTCCGGGCACTACGATATATCTGAATGCTTAGCCAAGTTACCAATCGCTTCTACTTAGTAGTGTATCGTAGTTTCCCCTCTATGTCACTCTTTCATATTAGTACGACAAAGACAGTTAGCTGTCTTTCATTTACATTTGACGAGGTCTCTGACCACTAGACCGTACCATACCATGACCATAGCATAAACGTATCAGACACAAAACTATTCTTTGTATTGAAAAGTATGAGATCGTGTTGGCCGGCGCCGGAACATCTGCACTCCATGGGCAGTCTCATACTTTTCAATACATAGAATAAATAAATAAATAAATATCTTGGGACATCTTTCACAAATCGACCTAGTCCCATGGTAAGCTCAATTAAGGCTTGTAAATATAATAGATAGATACTTATACATACTTAAATACATATAGATAGCCATGACCAAGGAACAAATAAATACAGAAATAATGCGTCGGGATACGAACCCGAAACCTCCAGCTTCGTAGGCAGGGTCACTACCAACTAGGCTACGGAGGCTGATAATAGTTACATGTCTGAATAGTTTTTTTGTCTGATATACGTTCATGCTACGGTCATGGTATGGTACGGTCTAGTGGGCAGAGACCTTAAGCGTTAGCGATTGGCAACTTGTCTAAGCACCCTGATGGCGACTGTAAAATAACATAATATCCAAATATGGCCAATCGCTTTGTCCCTCCTCGGATTGAACCCGCACCATTGCGATTAGAATTCTTCGCACGTCGTGTCGTCGGATTCCCGAGTGCGGATGCGAACGATATTATTTTTTTACGGTGTGTAACGACGCTGCGATATTCCAGTATCGGAATTTACACTATGCGGGGCACAAACAGAGGGTTGTGTTGTGCATAGGAAATATGTGTCAAAAACAAAAGCTGGCTAGGGTCTGCGAGGATTTAGGCCATTTAGGGTGCGGCTCCACTGAAAAGAAACGGAGCGGAACTGTGTAAAATTGACCAAACACATTCTTCAAATTTGAATTTGGAACACTGTGATGCGATCTCATTGACCGAGCTCCCACAGCTCCGCTCAGTAACCCTTGGAGTTACGGATCCAAGGGTTAAAACGGGAGAAATCACTGGCAGCACATAAATAAATATCTTGGGATCTTGTCCCACGTAAGCTCAATTAAGGCTTGTGGTGTGGGTACTAGGCGACGATATATATAATAGATAGATACATATAGATACTTAAATACATAGACAGCCATGACCAAGGAACAAATATTTTTTGATAAATAAATACACAAATAATGCTCTCGCCGGGATTCGAGCCCGTAACCTCCAGATTCGTAGAGCAGGGTCACTACCAACTATAGGCTAGGCTATCAGTCCACAGCTGGACGTAGGCCTCCTATTGACTATGCGTAGACGCATTAGGAGATAAACGCCCATAATCGGCGATTGTAAACCACTAATTGGAGTTCGAGGCCAAAGAATCTACGAAAATATTGCCACAACAATGAAATGTTCTTATAATAGTAAATCCTTATTTTCTAAAAACAGACGTGGAGATATCTTATTTATTGGTAATTTTAATTCTTTTATTTATAGAAACAATATTATTTACTTATTTTCACGTAAATATAAGATATTTTAATAAAAACTTAATTATCCGCAATTATTAGTAACAAAGTTGGTATTGCGCTGGTATCACCTCAGGTGTTAATAACATTTGGTACAGCAATTTAACTACACATATAAATAAAAACCCTATTTCTGCATACGTTTAGAAAATTTGCAGAATAATACATTGTAGCGTGCTTTATGTTCACATTTCGTATTCGTATATACACCCCATCATCAAAAATTTAAATTCCAAATGAAATATACTGGGTTAAATGTTATAAAACACAATGATACATAAACATATTTTCAGGATCTACTCATGATTACAGCCAAGTTTTAGTATGGGACCAGCTTTGAAAAAGTTACCACAAAATCTACATCTCCATTTATTGTGAAACCAGCTGTCGCTAGTTACAATCGAGTTGTCATTAATATGTATGTACAAACAATAATAAACATTGATGGTTGGAATTGCAACGCTTTTGAATGTGTATAGGTAGACAAAAAGGCATACAAACATTATAGAGGTATATAATGATTTTATTAGGAATTATTTTAAATAAATAAATTAAATAACAAAAAGGTTGTGGAAACCTGAAAACTTTATTTGACAATGACATATGAGACTTTGACAGATTTGACAATAACGCATCTGTCGTATTTTCGTTGGCCTCGAACTCCAATTACTGGTATAGTAAAGTGTCCACTATGACGACGCTGCTACCCATCATCTTCTATCAAAGAATGGTCAGTGACACTTCCCTTAGTCAGCTCTTACGACAACCGCGGGAAGAGTTGGGGTGGTGACAAATGTATTCTTACTGCCGTCACCACACGACACGTCCGTGAGAATGTAGGTAGGTAGGTTAAAATAAAAAAAAATCATATTAGAAACCGAAATAACACAATGAAATTAACTACTCAAAATTACCTAAAGACCGATAGATTCTCATGTTAGTTGAGATTGAGAACATTTTCTTAAAGATAAAATACCCATTACGCAATGTTCGCAATAGTTGGCGATCGCAAGATGGCGTTGGATTTACACATTTGCGACTGTAATCAACTTTCCTATGTGAATTCACTATCGGCCTCATCTCAAAGCTCAAAGTCACTCAACGAGCTATGGGGAGGGCTGTGCTCGGGGTTTCTCTACTTGATCGAATCAGAAATGAGGAGATCCGTAGACGAACAAAAGTCACCGACATAGCCCTCCGGATCAGCGAAAGTGGCAAGGGGCAGACCACATTGCACGCAGAGCAGATGGCCGATGAGGTTGAAATGTGCTCGTGTGGAGACAACGGTTCGGCAGTGTAGGACGTTCACCCACTAGATGGACAATACGATCTTATGAAAATCTGGATGCAGTTTTCTACCCGTGTATGTGAAGGTCCAAAGAGGAAGCCTATGTTCAGCAGTGGACGTCTTATGACTGAAATGACGATGACGACAGTATCAAGTTATAAGATGCCATAGAACTGACCCTAAAGTTGGGCAATAATCTGCGACCATATATAACATGGACGTCTAACGCCAGCTCAAAAATGCCCCCAAACACAATTGTTCAATTGTGCCAAGATGGACAGGACATAGCGCTTTTCTTAACACCGCGCATATTTCGGCGCAACATCTTTGACAAATGTTTATAGAATATAGCCAATCAAAACTTTGACGGACCAATCACAACTATTTTTAAATGGCGACTTAAGTTTTTATAGGTTGACATTGAAATTCATTACCGTGATGCATTGAAGAGGGGGTGACACTTGACAACTAAAATTCAGAACCGTTTTTGAAAGGCAATTTAGTATGGCGAGCGGCTTCCATGTTTTATTTGTTCGTAGGCAATAATTGAGCGAAGAACAATATCAATTTACTATGAGAACTTTCTCAATTTGGAAACTTCTCTTCAGTACGTTGCTACTGGAGTGTGAAAGTGGAAATAATGTACTAATACCCATCATACGCCTGCTGATTTCATAATTGTGTGAATGTATTGTCTCGTTATCGTCATAGTTACCCATTTGTCCCAATTCCGACAAGTTCCGTATAATTATCGGAAGCTTCGCGATTTATTGGAGCGGAATTTAATACTATTTCCTTTAACTCAGTTGTACCACTTGCACAATGTTGGGCTAGTCATAAATAATAGTTTTTATTTACATTACAAGCGTTGAAAGTGGTCTTTTACTGCACGATCTTGAGGCTTTGGGTTTTAAACCGATACGAGCTAACGAAAAAGCCTACATTTCTACTCGAATATCGTACAATATATATTTTCAATGGGCTATACGAGGATAATCTCGAGTGGCGGCCAGGTACCATACCGTAAAATTTTATTTAACACTATTGTATTATAAACACAAGAACATATTTTTATGAAACAGAAACATGGCAAAAATATTTAAGATTATTTTTCAAGTTACTATAGGAGACCCGCCGAGAGAATCCAAAAAACCGATCACTGGTGATTATTGACGCAAATTTTTAACTACTTTGTTTACTTTTTTGGATTTTACTGATAAATGGTATACCTATACTTGCTTGCCACTATAAAACTTACCTTACATGAGAATTTAGTAAGCCAGTAGTAATAGTAATACGGGTCGTGAGTCGTGACGTGTATTTGCGTCAGTATTAATAAGACGAGTGTTACAAATGACGGCTATTCGTATGATTCGCGGGCAAATGGTATCATTTCTAGTGGCGTTTAGGGCAGCTATACACGGGTTGTGAAAATATTAAAAAGTTTGACTGTTTCTCATGTTGTTATAAAAGAAAATAATAATATTCTCGTTCGATTTAATAAGCATGTTTTGAATTGTCTGTAAATACTTTTATTTTATGATTTTTTTACTTTCTAGTAACTGTCCTAGAAAGGCAGACTATGGCAAAAAATATATATACATAAAATAATATACAAAAAATATATATACATGAAATATATACATAGGTTTGGCGAAATTTCGAAAGTATTTTTTGCCACAGTATATTAATACTACCTAATAATGGAGCGGGGTAAATCGAGAAATTTACCGGAAACAGTACATGTTTATCTATACATACGTACCGTAAAACTATAGTCCAAACGCTTCCAACAATGGTCAATAACTTAATTCGTGCTGTTCATAGGCAAAAATTCCTCATTAATAATAAAAAAACTTGGACATAGCCGAAGATGGGGTCTGATACGTACTTGTTTAAGGCTGGAATTACACCTGTAACTTTTTATGTAAGTTGTAGGGACGGGGCTACACTAAGGAATGAAATAGTGATATTCACCTCTCATTCCTTAGTATAGCTCCATCCCTATAACTTACGTAAGAACTTACAAGTGTACGAGCGCTCTAAGAATTGAAATGGTGGACCATGGTTGGGGTATTTGACCATAGTTTGGTAGTTTTACGGTAGACGAAGAGCTGTTTGTTTATTGCCTACCTTGTATCCAAGTTCGAAAAAAATAATATGTATTGTTTTATTCTTTATTTAACGTACATAGGTATTATTCTGAAAGTTTGAGAATGTTCTACAACGTACATATACCTACATTGCAATTTTCGAAACATTTTATCCTCATTCTAAAACACTTGCCTGTGCATGCTATAAGGGCACATCGCAAAATAGACGTATGTGATAAAAGTGACCATATTTTTCTGCAATAGGTACGGCGACATCTTCCATAATTTTCCGCATATCTTCCATAAAATTCGATTTTTAAATGTGGCCATATAGTAGGCAGTCCACGACTTTCTTTTTACCCCAACTAAATTCTTGTTTATTATACAGTGTGTGTCTTTCATAACGACATTGCTTTTAAAGGGTGAAAGTACAAGTCTTAATGAACTGAAATTAACATATTTAGTTAAAGTATTAAAAAAAAATTTTTCATACAAATTAATTCGGCACGCAATTTATCAGTAACAACTTAAAATTAAACCTAACAATTGACATATGACTTCATTGAAATCTCGCTCTAAGTGATATCCTGACGTACCTATTTACATCCTACTACGTGTCGGTGACACTTTTCGTTGACAAGTCCGTCAAAAATCATGACCCTTGTTCATAAGAAAAGGATTTAACAGACCAGGGTGTCTAGCCAAGTTGCCAATCGCTATCGCTCAGTAGCGTATTGTAGTTTTCCGTCTTTGTCATTTTTTATTTTAAGTGTGACAGAGACGATTAAGCGGTAGGTAATTTTGTGTTAACTAAGAAGGCGGAATCAGATAATCGTTTTGTTTATGTACCGATTGAAAACTTCACACTGATTGAATTGAAGTGTCAAGATAACATCAAGTTTGTTGATCAACAGACTTTCCTAATAAATTTAATAAAAATGTTTTAACTAGGTAATGTGATTTCTAAGAAGTGATAATGTATGTGCAGTGATATTTGATATCAGTCTAGTTCAGTGAATAATACGATTCAAAATGTGGTGGCTAAGACAGTAAGACACAGAAAGAATTGTTGATGTAAATTTGTTGTGCCAGTGTAGTCAAAATCTCGCATGTTTTAAATTGTGGTGTTTTCTAGTAATGAATAATTCATAATAAGTAAATTAACGTCGGCAACGTTCACAGTTACTTTAATGATTTGATCGAATTAAAATGGAAACGAAACTAGCTTTTCCTCTCAGTAACGTCAAAGAAATGTTTGCATTACATTGCTGCACGAGATTTTTCATTTATTTATTTATTTAACCTTTATTGCACAAAAGAAAAAAACTAGACGTACAAAAGGCGGACTTAATTTTTTTTTAATTTTTTTTTAATTAATTACTCTTAAATAATAAAGGAAATCGTTATATTCTTTTGATAAAATGGTTAACAACACTTTAATCTATCGTTACTTAAAAGCAATGTCGCTATGAAAGACACACACTATATTTACATGCCTACATTTTTTATCTCATCTTTTTTGTCATCTCGTATGCGCTGAGCCTTATGCCTATTACACATTAGTGGGTCGAATAAAAAATGAACAGCCTGCCACGGCATTATGAATAATATGCCTATGAATTTAAGATTTCAGGGTCTTTCAGCTAGAAATCTCTGTGGGATATACATGTTTTGTTATTGTTGGTACAAAAACCGAATATAAAATGTCACCGAATGTCAACTCCCACAAATCTGAAGGAAAGCCAAAAAATAAATGCATTACCGATGCTATTGAGGTTTTGGTACGCAGAATAGACGCCCTAGGAGAATTTTTTAAACTTAGTTTAAGTTTGAGAACTGATCGTAGGTATAGCACTTAGTACAGTGTACTTACTTATTTACGTATAATTAAAAAAAATATCGACTTTTCTGAAACTTCCTAAAAGCCCCTAGGGGGTCTTTTCTGATTCCCAAAGCTCACAGACAACGGAAATGCAAAATTTTGGCTATCCTGTATAACTAGTTGCACACTTGACAAAACGTTTTACCCTCTGTTACTAAATATACGGTACCTAATCCTATGTGGCAAATAAATTTAACCCATTTCTCGGCATCCCAATAAATCTAAATGTTGCGAAGTTATTAATAAACTGTAGATTAGTGGCCGCTCTAATAAAATAATCTGGGACACACCTGGGTAAACTATTGAAAGCTAATGAAATATAAAATAGGTTTGGATATTTACTGATATTTTGGATGATTCGTGTACAACCTGGGGCCAATACCACAAAACTTACAATAGCGTACAATTCTACAAATTTGTCAACTTTATGTATGGGAATTTATACAATTTTGTAGAATTGTACTCTTGTAAAATTTTGTGGGATAAGCCTCAGTTTTAGTGCTTAACAAATTTGTTTGCGCAATGCCCCGAGAGATGGCGCTGTTCTAATGACGAACTGACTGACATTGTTTACCGTTTAATTTACCAATAAGACTGTGTGTAGAGTTCATCATGTTATTATTGATGATAATGATAATTTATAATTTATACGTGACGTAGTGGGTGTTGTGTGTGCAACCCGCTTTTCGACAAAAGTGGCAATGAGGGTAGTTTTCCTCCTTCGCCGCCCCCGCCAGCGCTGCCCGCGGCCAGCACCCGCTCTAGCAGAGCGCAAGCCCGCAGTACACGTCGGGCTTTGGTCGCGGATACTCCATGATGAGGATCCTCTCAATGGATCGAAACATGTCGAGCAATTATCGACTTTTTTACGTATGTAACCCGTGTGATAAATATTTAAATATAATTTATACGTGAGTTTATTATTAAATTCGTTATTTTATTTTATGCTTCCTTTTCAAGACCCTAGAGTACCCAGTTTGTACAATTCGGATGGTCATTCTCTTAAAATGTATGTCTGCGATCGCGACTCATTGCCACGACCCTTAATTCTATACATAGTTATTTGGAATGAACCTAAAATGTTTGGAAAATGGCAATGTATAGTAAGCTGTAGAACACTCGCTAAATTAAAAAAAATACGGAATTATTAATGAAAAAGCCTTATGAAAAATGCTATTGAGAATTATTTTTAATATACACGGTGCTCGTAAGCATTCCGTAATAAATTTTACAAAGTACACATACAAAAGTAATCGGAAGGAGTAATCATATTACTTTTTGCCCAACTCTGCATGTAACTCATGGTACCGTTTGGAACGTTAACATTCTATCCATTTCACTTGTACATTTCATGGATAGAAAGCAAATTACGTATCGGCGGTTATCAGGGTAGAGCTACTGCTTTACGTATCGAGTAAAAGCTAACGCAGGTAATCGTGCCTGTCGTAAACAAATACAGTTTAAGTTGAATAACATTTCAAATCCTCCCAGTTCTACCTGATTTTGAACACGTAAAGGAGGATTTAAACCAAACGAGCGAATGCTTATTCTATCCCCCAATCTACGAAATCAACGAATTTCGACGAATTACGTTTTGTGTAGCGAACGAATTTCGTAGAGTGGGGATAGAATTAGGATTCACTCGTTTGGTGTACTTAAATCCGCATTAAGACAAAAATCGCTTCTGTAGTTTCCATGATAGCGAAAAAGAAAAATATACTTAACTATCTGCAAAAAAGTAAGATAAATTGTTCCAATCTTACTGTTCGCACCGCACTCCGATTCTGAATCGGTTTCCTATATTGATAGCTTTTTGTGTTACCTCATTTCGTCGTAGTTTTATTTACTGTTTACAATATGTTAACCGGGTGCCAATAATGGCACTATAAGTTCCGCGCCTTATGTTTAGGTTTTCTCGGGTAAATGGTTAAGTATATACTCTTATGCTTAGTATACCTTAATAAAAGAAACAGTAGCCGTACCATTTGTTGAAAAGTAAAGGATACGTTAGGTTATAAGGAATGTATTGTTAGTTATAAATACAACTTTACTTGGCCGTTTTTTTCATTTAATTTTTAAATAAAAAACATACATGTGTCTAATTACTGCTTTAATAAGAAACACACTTCATCCTAGAAGCTCGGCGTGAAGCATCTGGATGAGACACAAGTAACCCAATCCTCCCGAGTAATAAAAAATATTTCGGACAAATACTGCAAGAAAATTTACGGTTTGCGAAAAAGACGACATCACACACAAAGAAATCGTACTATGAAAGACACGCTTTCACGTGCTTCGTAATGTCAAACATTTAGGTATTGTCATAACACTATATTTCACAAAAACAATTCCTGAATTCGTTAAAGAATACTTTAAAGAGAATATGGTATGTAGCTTACGAGTATTCTGACTTTGACATCCAATATAACTATCATGGAGCATTTATATCCATCTGTTCCAAGTGTTCCAACGATGAATCAAGTCTATGGTGTTTGATTAAGACTTTTATGTGTGGTGTGGCTGATTCTTATAGATGTTTTACTGTTCTCGCACGCATAAGAAAGTGATGGTCATCTAAATCGTTGTGTAAAAATCCCATTATAAGTAAAACATTAAATCCACCATATTTGCGTATGCTTGATTGGGGAATCATGAAGACACCGTTTAGATAATATACTCGGGCAGCATCTTGCCTTATTGTTTCTAAAAATAGTACCATGGAGTCGCTGAAATAGTCTTACATTCAGCACATTTTGTGTATAGGTTTGTCCGAAATACGTTTCATAGACAATATTGAAAGCATCATAAAGCTCCTAAAATAAATAATTTGAAAACTAGCATATATCGCATAACACTCAAAAATGTTTACACGCCATACACTCAGAACATAGAAACGCAAAATAATACATATTTCAATAGTTAGACCAGGTTGAACTTGTATTTATAATAAACGATACGGTCTTTACTCGGTACATAATCCATTCTATCCCGCTCGCACTGACATTCTGTCCTGCTTTACGTATCGAGTAAAACCTAACGTTACCGTTTGCAAAGTCATAGTACGGCTACAGTACGTACCTATCGTAAAAGTGTCTAACATTTGTTCAGGACTTCAACTCAACTTGCTGATCTAATTTTCAGTACGTAATTATTTATTTTTTAGTGACACTTCAATCCCTTAGTCGACTCTTACGACGACACCCTCGGAGAGAGTTGGGGCGGTGACAAATGTATTCTTTTACTTGCCGTCACCACAAGGCCTAAGAAAATATGATTAGCTAATGTTTTTATGAAATTGCTCACAAATATCTTACCAAGTTATGATTCGTAATATTAAAATAACTGTGTATTAAAAACACGTGAAAAAATAGTACATTACGACACAAGTGCGAAAAACATGAAATTCGAAACGAGTGGCGATGTTTTAAATCGACACGAGTTACGAATTTCGTTTTTGTACGTGACTCGTAAACCGTTTTTTAGTACAGATGGCCCTCCGAAGTTTTGGACCTGACGTAAAATGACCCACTTCTCGCACTAGAGCCTAAAAATTACACCATCTGTACTAAAAATGTATTTTTTAGTACAGTTGGTGTACTTTTTAGGCTTATTTTTATTAGTAGAGCCTAAAAAGTACACCACTAAAGCACTAGTGCGAGAAGTGTGTCATTTTACGTCAGGTTTGAAACTTAGGAGGGCCATCTGTACTAAAAAAAACGTCGTACAAGACACGTGCAAAAACGAAATTCGTAACTCGTGTCGATTTAAAACACTCCCTATCGGCTTTTCGGTGTTTTAAAACATCGCCACTCGTTTCGAATTTCATGTTTTTCGCACTTGTGTCGTAATGTACTATTTCACGCCTCTTCCTATATCATAGAGCCTGATTTCCTAAGTAAATGTAGGATGGAATAATATTGAAACCACATTTTTCTAATCCGAATATGCCCATCCAGCACATCTGTAATATGAAACGTACTTAAAGAGCCTTAAGATGTGAAATTACAAGGAATGCCTAAGATTGGCGGTTTCTCGGCTGTAATTTAAATCAATGAACGGATGAAATCGCTGGAGATGAAATGCAAATGGTAATTTAATGGTACAAGGAACAGGGTTGCCACAAATTACGATGTGATGCAAAATATATTTATCAATTTAATGTAGGGTTTGTTATTCAAAAAAGGCTGCGCTAATTATCTTCTAAATAGTTGTTTTATACCAAATTACATACTTGTAGTATAAGGCTTTACCCTTTAAACCCTAAAAAAAAACCGGAACCGTTATTTTACAAAAACCTCGAAATAGTCCAACATTTTAAAATGTTTCATACTCTTGATACGTACTCAATATTTTATGTAATTTACAATATTATATTTTTAAATCACTCCATTAACTTGGAATTTATATACCGAAGAACGAAAATGAACAAAAAATTACCGTTCTTTGTGTGGAGAAAATAACGATTCCAGTTCCTGCGTTATAAAACACAGAGAAACCTGAATCTATTAAATGTATTGAAAATGCTGTACGATAGTAATTTTCCTGATGGAAGAGTCGGATTCTTTCTTGTGTTTGCAAAATTTACTCAGTAGTAAAAGTTACTTAAAATCATAAATAGATTCATATCTTATTATCTTGTAAGGCACCTTAGAAGATACAGTAATTACAGTCGATTACAAAGAGACGTATATACTTTTACATATTTTTTCAATGCAGTAAGGTGAAAAATTGAATATGTATGTATATTTTATTATATTATCTTTGTAGAATTCAACTGTACCTACTAATTAGGTTAGGATGATAATTATTTTACTTCTTGGTATAACTTTGACTTTTAGTACCTATTGTGTTTATTGTATAATACTTACTTTTAGACTATGTTGTCGCCACCAGTATTCGTTCCAAAGAATACATAATTACTTACATATTTTGTCACACGCGTGATAAAAAAGAAAAAAAAGTGTGTCCAAGTTTTGTAAGCTGCGTGTGCAAAAGGTCAATAGAAAACTGAAACATCGATATCATGAAACCAAGTGCACCAAAATCCAATCCACGTTAATCAAAAACACCGTTTATCATTTTAATCGCAAAACTCCAATTTTTATAATGAGAATGCGATGCATGAGTCTTCACTGTTTTTGTTGCGTGTAAAATTAACCAAACGAAACTAGCCAGGAACTATGTCAAAGCAACTCTGAATCAAATTGTAAGACATCTCGAATTACTTGTCATTTTGATATGGTTCTAGAGCGGCATTGGGTCCCAATTATTTGAGTGTATAAAATAAGCGACAGATTCTTGTTGAAAAATAGGTCTAGTTCTGTATACAATCTTATTCTAGTATAATATTTTATTAAGAAGACAAGTATTATTTATAAAAATGTATTCGAGAGTTCAAGTAAATCATAATGTTCAACAACCCTAGCTGTTATTTTCACTTAGAACATAAAAACATAACGATTGATGTAATACATTAACAGTTTGTGCCAGCCCTACAATTATTGATAATAAATACGAATGAATGCTTCCATTTATGCGTAAAAGAAAAAGTTTGTAAACATATTGCACTTAGGGCTCATCTATCCTTTCTGTTAAATAATCAGATAGATTTGATAGTGTCGTAGGCCACCTGACTACGTAGGAAACATATGCCTCAACCTAGCCCTTGACGGCCCCCGACCCCGCGGCAGACCAAAGAAGCGATGGCTAGATGTCGTGAAGGCTGACATGAGTGTGAATGGGCTTACAGTAGAAGATGCCCAGGATCGCGCAAAGTGGAGGAAATGTAGCAGGAAAGCGGGACCTGGCAAAGGTGGTATAACGCTAGGTAGAAGAAGAGGAATCAGATTTTGACCAACCGAATTTTGTTAAAAGTTATTTCCTTGCGATATCATGATCTATGATTAAATAAAATAAGTAAAAAAAGTTTTAAGTTAAACGGTTTTTATTGCACCAAAAACTAGAAAATAAAAATTTGATATAACTAACCGTAGATGCAACTTTCTGTAGATTACTCACGTGAAACTATTATCACTGTAGTTTTCCCAAGTCGGATGCTGAAAGCCACGTTTAGCCTCTATGTCAGTGGATTAAGCGTTACCTAATCGGAAACTTTTACTAAACTGAAATAAAAACGTGGGGCGTACGCAATTGTGATTAAGTCACTATAGTTATTTAAGAACACACATAAATATAAATCAAGACAGCAATAGTGTAATAAGTTTTGTTCTGGCCTTGATTTAAGCTATTTACCTCTGTGGAAGTGATGGAACAGAAGAATGATTAATTGCAAAATTAAAGCTACAACTACATATTTTGAACTTGTATGCTTCTTTCTTCATAATAACGCCCCACGTTTTTATTTTAGTTTAGTAAAAGTTTCCGATTAGGTAACGCTTAATCCACTGACATAGAGGCTAAACGTGGCATTCAGCATCCGACTTGGGAAAACTACAGTGATAATAGTTTCACGTGAGTAATCTACAGAAAGTTGCATCTACGGTTAGTTATATCAAATTTTTATTTTCTAGTTTTTGGTGCAATAAAAACCGTTTAACTTAAAACTTTTTTTACTTATTTTATTTTCAAGTTTTTAGTGCAATTGTTAAGTTAATTTCCGATACTATACCGATGTTGTTTGTAATATGTAATACAATTATGCATGCTAAGTAGCGTTTACGTAGACTCTCGCGTTTTCATCGCGAAACACGACACATACTCGTATGTAAACGTAATGGACATTATTTTATGTGTAACGGGAGGCGAATCCCTGCTGAATAGATATTTTTAGAAATCCGACAACATTTTTTTCTGACAAAATAAAAACCAAAGGTTGATGTAAGGTTGAATGCCCGAAGTATCTCAAATGGACGTGTTATTCATACAATAAGTACCTTAGATAACAGAGATCTGACAATAAGGAATATGTATAATAATCAATTTGGTTTATTGAGAATTTCAAGTTTAAATTTTTAAACAAGTCGAATTTCGAGACTATAAAATATAAACTCATTCTCTGAGTCGACCAACCGGAGGATCGCAGTTCTGACGGAAAGTCCGACGCGAACCGAGGGTCTAAAGGGTCAATCCATGCAATCTATCAATCGGATACTCGTGACTACTCGGGACTACGTGAATCCGAGAGACTCACACTCTCTGTATATCAACTGGAGGACCGCAGGTCCGAGTGCACGTCCTACGCAAACCACCTGCGCTGTCAGCCTATCAACCGGAGGGCCGCAGGCCCGACAGCTGGCCCTACACGATTCACTCACGCTGTCACTCTATTAGCTGGAGGGCCGCAGGCCCGACGGCTCGCCCTACGCGAACCACTCACGCTGTCACTCTATCAGCTGGAGGGCCGCAGGCCCGACGGCTCGCCCTACACGAACCTTTCACGCTGTCACTCTATCAGCTGGAGGGCCGCAGACCCGACGGCTCGCCCTACGCGAACCACTCACGCTGTCACTCTATCAGCTGGAGGGCCGCAGGCCCGACGGCTCGCCCTTCGCGATTCACTCACGTTGTCACTCTATCAGCTGGAGGGCCGCAGGCCCGACGGCTCGCCCTACGCGAACCACTCACGCTGTCACTCTATCAGCTGGAGGGCCGCAGGCCCGACGGCTCACCCTACGCGAACCACTCACGCTGTCACTCTATCAGCTGGAGGGCCGCAGGCCCGACGGCTCGCCCAACGCGAACCACTCACGCTGTCACTCTATCAGCTGGAGGGCCGCAGGCTCAACGGCTCGCCCTACGTGAACCACTCACGCTGTCACTCTATCAGCTGGAGGGCAGCAGGCCCGACGGCCCGCCCTTCGCAAAACACTCACGCTGTCACACTATCAGCTAGAGGGCCCCAGGCCCGACGGCTCGCCCTACGCGAACCACTCACGCTGTCACTATATCAGCTGGAGGGCCGCAGGCCCGACGGCTCGCCCTACGCGAACTACTCACGCTGTCACTATATCAGCTGGAGGGCCGCTGGCCCGACGGCTCGCTCTTCACGATTTACTTACGTTGTCACTCTATCAGCTGGAGGGCCGCAGGCCCGACGGCTCGCCCTACGCGAACCACTCACGCTGTCACTCTATCAGCTGGAGGGCCGCAGGCCCGACGGCTCGCCCTACGCGAACCACTCACACTGTCACTCTATCAGCTGGAGGGCCGCAAGCCCGACGGCCCACCCTACGCGAACCACTCACGCTGTCACTCTATCAGCTGGAGGGCCGCAGGCCCGACGGCTCGCCCTACGCGAACCACTCACGCTGTCATTCTATCAGCTGGAGGGCCGCTGGCCCGACGGCTCGCTCTTCGCGATTTACTTACGTTGTCACTCTATCAGCTGGAGGGCCGCAGGCCCGACGGCTCGCCCTACGCGAACCACTCACGCTGTCACTCTATCAGCTGGAGGGCCGCACGCCCGACGGCCCGCCCTACGCAAACCACTCACGTTGTCACTCTATCAGCTGGAGGGCCGCAGGCCCGACGGCTCGCCCTACGCGAACCACTCACGCTGTCACTCTATCAGCTGGAGGGCCGCAGGCCCGACGGCTCGCCCTACGCGAACCACTCACGCTGTCATTCTATCAGCTGGAGGGCCGCTGGCCCGACGGCTCGCTCTTCGCGATTTACTTACGTTGTCACTCTATCAGCTGGAGGGCCGCAGGCCCGACGGCTCGCCCTACGCGAACCACTCACGCTGTCACTCTATCAGCTGGAGGGCCGCAGGCCCGACGGCCCGCCCTACGCGAACCACTCACGCTGTCACTCTATCAGCTGGAGGGCCGCAGGCCCGACGGCTCGCCCTACGCGAACCACTCACGCTGTCACTCTATCAGCTGGAGGGCCGCAGGCCCGACGGCTCGCCCTTCGCGATATACTCACGCTGTCACTCTATCAGCCGGAGGGCCACAGCAATGACATACGGTACTAAACCGTGGTCGCTTACAATGGGCCTCATAAGAAGGTTCAGAGTCAACCAAAGGGCAATGGAGAGGCCTATGCTAAGAGTCTCTCTGAGAGATCGGATTACAAATGAGACCATCCGCAGCAGAACCAAAGTAACCGATATAGCTCTTCGAATCGCTAAACTGAAGTGGGCGGGGCTCGTCGCGCGTGGATTGCGTGGAACCGATGGCCGTTGGGGCGGTAAGGTTCTCGAGTGGCGGTCACGTACCGGAAGGCGCAGCGTGGGTAGGCCCCCCCACAAGGTGGACTCGTGACCTGGTGAAGGTCGCTGGATGCGGGTGGCACAGGGCCGGTCCTTGTGGCAATCTTTGGGGGGCCTATATTCGCCAGTGAACGTCTTTCAGCTGATATGATGATGATATAATAATTAAATCCGTATGTTTCTACCAAATATCTAAAGCACTACGGCAAAATCTACATATCGCTAAACCTAGCGGTTGTGGCAGGCAGTAACACCGGAGTATCAGATTTGAGGAGTTGGATGTTAGTATAAAATTCGCATGTGTCTAGTTAATATCTAAAGAACTTCTTTAAAATCAAGATATCGATAAAAGATAAACCTTGCGGTTATTGTAGGCAGTACTGCAGCATCTGGAGTGAGGAGTTGGAAGTCAAGATCAGGCTGTTAGTATTTGATTATGCCAAACATGCTATACTTTCATTTTCACGTGTCTAACATACTCTCGGTTAAGGTAAGCAGTACGTCTGCAGCATCAGGCTTTGAGGATACAAGGATACAAATATTATAATATTGCATTGTCATGGGGACTTGATAAGAGTTCCAAATTTTATTGATTTCGGTGCAGTAGAAGTGGTCGAAAAATTGATCACAAGATTTGAAGCATCGACGACAGTTGATACGCGGTGAAGTTAATAAAAACCGTTTAAAAATACACGTGAGTTAAACCGTTTAGTTATATTTTTAGTTAATGTCTCATTTTAGTTAGTAAGTTAGGGTTATTTACAGTTTGTTTGTTTGGCCGTGTGGTGACAGCAGTAAGAATACATTTGTCACCACCCCAACTCCTCCTTCGGGTGTCGTAAGAGTCGACTAAGGGATTGAAGTGTCAATGACCACTATTTGATAAAAGATTGATGATGGGCAGCAGCGTCATCATAGTGGACACATTACTGCGATCTCCAATCCGCTTGCCCAGCGTGGCGATTAACGATTATGGGCATTTACCTCCCAATGCGTTTATGCGCATAGTTAATAGGAGAGGCCTACGTCCAGCAGTGGACTATAATAGGTATACTGATAATGTATGTATGTATGTACAGTTCATTTTTAGCATTAGAATAGTACATTATGATACAAGTGTGCTAAGTTGATCATTATACTCGAGGCGGTATTGTGCGCGCGAGCTGCAAGCGAGCGCGCATAAGATAGCAGAGAGTATAATGATCAATGCACACGAGTTTCATACGACGTTTTTCAACACACTTGCGAGGAATAACCGACTTTTAGTAACACTTTTACTAACCTTTGTTGCTAGGTAATTTCTTACTTAGGTACTATCCCAAAGTTACGTTTAACCTTTTTATTTTATTCTTGTTCATTACTTGAAGTTCACAATTCACATGAAAGTAATAACAGTAAACACAACAAAATTGTAACACGCAACAAACATTTTAAATTAACAACATTAATAACTCCGAATAACAAATACAAAGGTAACATGGTATTTTTAAAACGGCGCGCGTGAGAGAAAAATGGAATATAGAGAAACTCGAGTCCTTAAGATGAAATAAGCATTATAATTATTAAATATTTATATCACATTTGTTTTGAATTAATGTTTAATAAAAGTAATGTATAATCTAAATAATGAATTACTTACCATCCCTTTACAGATATATAATGAATTATATGTATATAACCAGTTAATTCCTAGCTTGTGCTAGTTAGGTATAAAAAAATAAATACGTAATGCATTAATTACCAGAGTTTTAATTCATTTGTTCTTTGAATATACATAAAAATAGATTAGACACTTGTTTTAAGACTATAAATAACTTGTAGTTTAGTTTAGTTTATATCACTATATATATATCACTTTATTCTAAAATAATGTATAGAATAAATACAATGATTATTCAATTCATCGATAGGTACATTAATTTCATAACCATGTAATATAATTATAATAACAACAAATTACAATTGAAGTACATTACATAGAAATTACTTAACTGACAACACTTTCTTGGCGATGTCCAACTTTGAAGTGCACTAAAAAGGATGATCGAAATTGGGTCATACAAACCCTTTTATACCCATTTTCAACCAGTCAATCATGCCCCTTCTATTTGACAAACAAGTGACGTCACATGGCTAGTTATCCGTGTAAGCACATCAACCATTTATACAATGAAACTTACTAAAATCATTATTAATAATTTACAATAAACTCTGTTACACTAAAGTGCTAAATCGATAACAATAATCACAACAATCGCTTAATACGTATTTACAAAACTTAACAACAGTTTATTATTACACGACCTTCCGGTTACCGCCATATTTGTTTTCTCGAGCGTTGCTTTTTACCATACATAAGATTAATCGTACTAATATTATAATACAATTTGATGTAATAGTGGAACCGGTCAGTTCCTAACATTAAAAGGTAAAGTATTTGTTTAAATAGTGATAATATTCTGACACGCGCATACCTAAGGAATTTTTAAACGCGCGCAAATTTGTAAGGCAGCAATCCTATCGACAAACAGCCAACATAAAAAAAAACTGCGAATCATTAACGATTATCATAAAATAAAAATACGATAACTTTACATTTAATATAAATTACTTGATAATTTGGATGCACAATTAAAATATATTATTTATTTATTTACGAAAATTTATAGTATTTTGAAATAATATTCTGGATTCCGCTATTTCTGCCACATGTCAACTGTTTGGTCAATTTAAAAAATAAACATAACCTGACTAAATTCGAATGCTTCATCTACATGACATAATACTTGCAAATGTTTGCAAACATACTTGGTCGGGTTATGTTATTACCGCACTAGAACAATAACGTAATGAAAAAACCCGCGTGTTTAATATCTTGGATTATGAGCCTAATAGCGGTACTATAATACCTACGTTACGAGCAAGTGTGTTGAAAAGATGGTAAACGATCATGTCTTTTATTTAAGTTATTTTATAAGCGAAACTACTAACGAAAACTTAATATACCATTACTGAATTAATAATTAATAATAAGTGACGTAAGTATTTTTGTATGAATGGGTGCAGTATTTTCTTCTGTCAAAAACTTAAAATCAATATGCCAGTTATATAAATTCACAAAAAATTAAAGTGACGATTACGTACTCGTATAAATTATAAATGTTTTCATCACACTTGCTGTCTAAGCGCGCCATTGCTTGCGTGCGTAGCGGGAGTAATAGAAAAGTGAAATTCCCTAGGGAGTAATAGAAATGTCAGTACGTCTTAAAACTTATTTTTTTTGTCGGCAAGTGTGATGAAAAACATTGTATGCATCACGGTCGGTAAGCGGAATACTAACTAATACCGTACTTACCTCCCTTGATGCACAATGTACTATTAAGTAAAGACCTCACTGCCTGGGTTCATTCATTAATTAAAATTAACCAAAAAAATTAAGCCCTTTTTGGACAACCCTAGTAACAACCATACCTTGAAGTGATAAAAGGCGATTGATTACATATTTAACGGCAAAGCATTAACACCACTTGCCAGCAATACGACCACGCTAAAGAGTATGTAGCGTGTGTTTTTAATACACAGTAGAACCTCCATTTTCAAGACCTCAATTATATAAACCATCCAATTATTTATGCAAATTTGAATGCGAAATTCTTGGCATTTTTACTTTTTGCGTTCCCCAATTAGCGCGAAATTAAAAACCCCTTGTCAGCGTCCGTAGCCTAGTTGTTAGTGACCCTACCTACGGAAGTGGAGGTTCCGGGTTCGAATCCCGGCGAGGGCATTATTTGTGTATTTATTTATCACAAATACTTATTTGTTTTTTGGTCATGGCTGTCTATGTATTTAAGTATCTACAATCTACATGTATCTATCTATTATATATATATATCGTCGCCTGGTACCCACATCAAAAGCCTTAATTGAGCTTACCGTGGGACTAGGTCGATTTGTGTAAAGATGTCCAAAAATATTTATTTTTATTTATTTTACCTTCATTTCAGTCAGCTTCGTAACGACAAATAT
>JALPQI010007757.1:0-44856 GCA_025490895.1 Thaumatotibia leucotreta | reverse complement strand
TTGACTTTCGCGTATCTACATCTACTCATAAAACATTGTCTTAGGTTTAGTACCTGTAAGGATAGTTGTAAGTGAAGTGTTAAATAAAATAAAATAAAAAACCAATCTCAAAATGCGACGGTAATTTACAAAGGTGTTAAAAACTACATTCGATATAAACGTTTTATACCCCTGGAATGTCACTTTAACTTTGACTTTGTAATGTCATGTCATTGTCATAGATTGTTTACATTTTTGATCTCGAATTCCATTTCAGAGCTTAGCACAACTTTTTTTTGCTTGCAAAATGTGGTTTTATACTGCCCTATGGTGTCTAAATAACATACCAAAAATGCAGCTTTACTACATGTTTTGCGAGTTTAATATACCATTTGACCGTACTATACTTAGAACATTGGAAATATAAGCAGTATGGATTTCTGGTTACACAGGAAAAATCCTGACTTTTGTTTTCTGCGTCTACCTAGCTACCTACTATATTTCTATCCCGAAAATATACAGCAAACCTACTCGCCAAAGAAATGGCCCCATTAAACGTAGCTATACATCTTCCCTCCGAACACCTCTTGTAAAGACCGTTATGAAAATAAAATTATACGCACCCAGAATCGAGTCAATTACATCCCTCGCAATACAGGCCTCATTACACAGAATATATTCCGGAGGAATTCAAGTACCCCATTTCACACTGTACGCCACTTCGCGTTTATGTCTCTTTTTATATTTTTAATCTACGAATTTAATATGACGCACGTAAAGTGCGGTAGGAAAATCGCGAATGGCGGGAATTATAACTGGTATTTATTTTTGAACGGAGAACTCATTTCGACTATTTGATTCGTTTACCTCAAAACTCACGCACATTTAGAAAGAAAAATCAACTTTGAAACGTTCGCGTTAAAGTTCTGTTCTGGAACTGAGGAACTCGACGGCGAGATATTTTAAAATTACGCGTGTGTTTTAAATTTTGAATGTCGAACGTGGATATCAATGCTCGCTTGTGTGTAACACGCAACTCTAGGTCTTACACTGTTGCATTACGTTACATTTTCGTAGTTATGAGTTGGAAAGTTTAACGTTTTATTCACGGTGGCGAGTCAACCGTCAACGACTGTCATCGCGGTAGCTTGTCCATCTTTAAAAAACCTCTAGTTACCTTTCCTCTAAGTTACAAGTGAGGTCTTGTTAAACTGGTGCTCGAGGATTATAATTTTTGATCCTGGATGTACTGCACCATATACGACGCTCATTAGGTCTTGATCTCTGGCTTAACGAGGCGAGTCTAATTGCGGGCAAAAATGGAGGCGGCAGAATGTATTACCGTAATTCGAAATTTATGTTTCGCACTCTTTTAAACTTTAGGTTCGAAAATTGAGTCGGGGCTCTGGGGGTTGCTAGGTTGAAAAATATGGACATTGGGGAATACAGTGTTGCCAAGTTGCAATTGAAATGCCGTAATTAAGTTCAGTGATGGCGGAATTGCTTTTTTGAATGAAAATCATTTGGTTACCAATCAGGATGTTGAATGTTGTTTTCCAGAATATTGCTATTTTTAATTTACGCGTAAACGGTACTATCGAGAAAATATAATACTGGCCCATAATAAGAGTCAAATTGTACGACATTTGCTGCAGTTTCACTTTCAATGTTACTATGACAAGCTCCTATTGTGGGTCAGGATTATATTTTGTCAATAGTACATGTGTAATGGGATAAATTAGAGGACACAACGTATGTTTTTAGTGATTAGTGCAGCACAGAGGATCGAACTGTAATTAACTGAATTAATTCACACTTGGACAGGAAAACAAAGTTACATTCGCAGAATTTAAATTAACAAAATGATATATGTACTGAAGTACATAAAGTGCAGTTGGGTAAATTACAAATGTCACAAATTTTGCAAGGGGAATCTTGATGTGAGGGAAGGGCAATAATGGTGATTTTTCTATGACTTTCGAAATTAGACAACAACAGAAATATGATGGACCTTGGTTAGCATCACTGACTCGACCAGCCTACCAATTTTCATCAAAATCGAAGACTTAATCCAAGTGTACAAACTTTTTTAGGATTGCACAAAAATATCTAAATTTACAAATACATTTTGGGACATTCGCACTTGCCCCCTCTGATACTGGACTTAGGTATGCTTAGGTGCTGATTTAATCACAAAATACTATCATATCATGGGTCCATGCCCCCTGAACGATGTCCTATACGTAGATCCGTGTCTGGCAAAAACCCGAATGCATATAAAGACTACCTGTGTCTACGAATACATTATGAACAAGAATTTTCCATTCTTCCCGGTTTTAAAGCGAATGTAGATTCCTAATTATGTTGTAAAAACTAAGTACTTTGTTCTGGAGCGCCCGAGGCAGTAGTTTTATCTAATTTGGAACGAGCACCTGAATTCACGGTAGTGTGCGGAAACTGAAGGCATCTAGCAACAAGGCGCTTCCATACATTTCATGTGCCTTCATTTACCGAATGAACTCTGGAATATGAGATACTTAAGTATTTCTCTGTTTTTTGTAGTATAGGTAAGTGGCAATCAAATATAAGCACCCTTATTAACAAAACAGGATATGAACGCGTATTAAAATATACTTCGAATTACGTTCAACATTGTAACTAAGTATCTACCTACCCTTGAGCGTTTTTTTTTTCTGTTTTATGAATATATCTGATATATCTATAAGCTGATTTCATTTTTTTTTTATATCGTTGGACATCTTACACAAATCGACTTAGTCCCACAAGCAGGTAGTGGTAAGCACAAGTATGATTAAATCAGGAAAATTACAAAATAAACTGATGTTAAAAAGGATTCTCATATGATGTTAGAAATATTTACAGGATATGCCTGTAAATATTTGAAAACTCTTTTTGAAATCAGCCCGTTTGTATTATTTTCAATGAAAAATTATACCCGACCCCGTATTCTTTGACCACTAATGAATTTGCTCGTAAAGTTTAAGTTATTATTATTATAGTGTTCTATTTTTTTTAATACAGGCGGTGATCACGCATATAATATATGCGTGATAGTAAGCAGTTATAACCTATCGACACGATAGAGGTAGTCACGATGCCGAACCATTTAATTAAATATCATAGTACAATCTTATACAAATCAAGTATGTATTTAGTAGTATAGTTTATATTTAGTGTTTATGTAGATATTATCGGTTTTATATATCAACAATGCGAATACAAAATAATACTTCAAAATTTAAGTTAGTATTTTTTTTATTTGTCTTTCACCGTTGCTTGTTCATTTCTTATTTCCTCAAAGGTTTACTGGTAGAGATCCCTGAAAGGGATAAGTTCGCCTTTGTTGTATCAAATTGTTTTTGTCTGTGTTTCCTGTATTTCTTTTCTAATGTACAATAGAGCTTATACATACATTCATCCTGTAGCCGTACCATGAGATGCTGCTACGTTATTAAAGCGCATTTCCTTTCTATCCATCCCGCTCGTACTTGCGTACTAGCGCGAACGAGAGGGACAGAAGCGAAGCGCGTTAATAACGCGGCGCAACCTCATGGTATGGTACCATGAGTTGGAAAGTAAAGAATACGTTAGGTTTTACATATTGGATTGAAGCGAGCGCGATTGCCTGCTTTACGTAGGTATCGAGTTAAACCTAACGTTACCGATACTTGCAAAGTCATGGTAGATTTAAACATTTTGAGATAAATTTTAAATATAAACTCTTTAGCGCATTCTAGCAACAAAATATTTGGCAATTTTATATAAGTGTTATGCTGCGATACAGGCATAACCTTGTGCAGGTGTCACGAGCAATATATTATGTATTTCTGTGTCTACAGTATTGCACTTACCTTTAAGATTATAAAATAGTTGTGTTTAATAAGTTTTTACTGTATCAATAAACTATTTTGATTTTGATTTGATTTTTGAGATCTCTCCGCGCGGAGCAAATATGTATTGGATCAATGGCGTGTTTCAAACTGAGCCAGTCTAAAATGCGTCATTGATTCAATGCATATTTGCTCCGCGCGGAGAGATCTCAAAAATCAAGACACAGGAACCAGCCTAAAATCCGTCGCACGCACCCGCACCAGTTAGCGTCGTTCATACAATTCCTTGTTAGACGAGCATCCGTTCCGGGTAATCTGCGTCAGCTAGCGTAAGCCCTAAATCGGATTCGGATTTCTGATTCTATGAATAAACCATTGAGTCAAAATCAGAATCAGAAATCCGATTTTTGTATACATTTAATGCATCAGGCCCAAGTAGATATTTAATATACACTAAGCCCCATCGATCGTAACAGTAAATAATTAATCACCAAATTAAAAATTTCAAAAACCGGTTTCAACCGATTTCTTCAAGATCCCCGATTTGCTTCATCATTGTTTTGATGGTTTCCTATCATCAAATCTTACTTTCTGAAAATTACCAAAACGCCATATATGTAGGTACCTATAACGTTTGAAGAGATCCCTCAATTTCTCCAAGATCTCATCATCAGACCCCAACTTGGTGCCAACAAAAAAAATCAAATCAGTTCACGATTCTCGGAGATATCGGATAACATACATACAACAAAAAAAATCTGACGAATTGAGAGCCTCCTCTTTTTTTGACGTCGGTTAAAAAATTGGAAACAATGCTATTGCTATCCATTCCATTCTAGAAAGACCATCCATTTTCAAACCAAGAGCAAGTTCCATGTCCGTGAATATCAATTTGATGATAGGTTTCCCTGAAACTGCACCGTGTCATATATCGGGGCTTTCGAAGTATTTCATAGCACTGGGGCCCTACTGCAAACTTCGAAATTCAGAAATCTCGAGGATTTGTCTCTGTCATTCTAGGGACGCCTTCGTTGGAGTGACAAAGACGAATCCTCGAGAACGAATTTCGAATCTTGCGGTAGGCTTGCACTGCACCTAGTGAAAATGTAGGCTGTAACGCTACAATAGTTTGTACATGCAGGTTCTGGGGTTAGGGAGACGGTCGTATTCTGATACCGTCGTATTATTTTTAGTTTTTATTCATCTTGTCGCTGTCTTGAAGCCATTGTTGCTCAGAGCTCAATCAGCTACTTAATATAATAAAATATTATTTATATTTTTGGTGTAAAAGGTAAATTAAAATTAAATTACATCGTTTAAAGAAATTTTCATCTAATTTCATTTTATTACTGTTTTTGTTAATAATTTCTTGGTACCTATTATTTATGACATAATCTGATTTTAACATATAATTATTTAATTATGTACGTGTATAGTTTAAATTTGAAATTACAATGAAAATAATGATGGTTTGTAATTATTGTCCTGTAAGGTTTATCTGTAAGTGCTGATTTAAACTAAAATATTTAATTTAAATAAATAAACTCCCAAATCTATGATCATTATTGGTAGTTTCTTTTTTTTAATGTTCTCCCTTCTCGGCTCAATTACACAATTGTTTTTGTAGGCATTTTTGAACTAGCGGTAAGTGTCCATGTAATATCTATCGCAGATTCTACTCTAGTTTTACAAAAGTTTTGCACTCGTATCTCTGGTGCACTCGTAACATCAATCACTGGTTAACGAGGGTTTTCGATATTTTTTCTGCCACCAGGCGGCGCTATAGTACGCGTATGGTCCACACAGCTGTCAGATTCATACTATTCATAGGCACCTGAACCTAAAATATCGAAATTCTATTTTATTTGGAAGCTTATCGATTTTGTAATGGATTACGACTAAAACACGGTCGTCGAACTGAAGATTGAGCTCGAAAAAACAGGCGCTAAAAGTCACTGGTATTAAAAATAATGACTATAACTTTGTTAATTTCATGGATATTGACTTGGAACTATTTTTTTTATTTATTTCACAAATCAATATTCCTAAAGTAATAGTTTTCAGAATAAATAAACCTATAATAAATAGAATAGAATAATAGAATAGAATAATAAATATATTGAAAATTAAATGCGCGTATTTATTTTGATAATCGTCTAAATTTCCGCTCAGTGCTGCCATCTCACCTCCCCATAGTGGCAGAAAAAGTATCAAAACTCTCATTGGTTATGGTCAGCTCTCAGAATATGGACAACGGACGAAGCAGTCATTGGCAAGATAGATGGCGCCACGACCGTTCACTTCGAGACTAGCCGAGCCTTCCTCCACGCTTTGATAAATTCTCTAGTTTCCTCTTGCTAAACTGTTGCATAGAAACATGCAATTAAATACACTGTTCATAACCTAGCATACACTGGATTAAGCCCTCGTATGTGGTCCGTCAAAAAGATACTACCTGAAAATAAACCATAAAGAAAACTTAAACTTCTAATTACAATGGTCCCTTTCGGGTCGTCTCAGTAGAGGAGATAATGTAAGTCGTCTTTCTTCTGAACAACTTTTAGTACGGTCGGCTCTAATAATATGTATACAATTTTGATCCTTATGCCGTGGACATACGTTCTGAAATGTATACATATTATTAGACGTGACTGTATCTACCACAGATCAGTAGTGCCTACCTACATATGTATGAGACCAACACAGAAAACGTTTAAAAAAACTGTTGGCCAAAATGTCGACGTAACGATACCAATATGATTATAGTATTTTTTTCGCGATTTCGGGGTTGATCCCATACTAAAAGTCGCTCAGTATGACATACACAGGATGATCGATCTAAATGGGTCAGTATGGAGGTTTCGGAAACCATAACAGATAGCGAATTTTTGTCTTAGGAACCATGAGATCGATTTTATTTAAAAGAAAAACTGCATTCATAAACTTACAAAAATACTTCGGATTTTTTCATTTGGATATGCCCCAGGAAACACTGTATACCGGGTGTCCCAAGATTATGGGACATGAAGGGAAAGTACCTTAAATATCGTAGATAGGATATTTCGCTGAAAGAAGACTTTATTTTATTTTAAAAATTATGTAAAACTGAATTCAAAAAAATAAAAATAAACCTTTTTTAGGCATCGAACTTAACGGACTTTAATACGAAACATTGTTTCGTCATTTTATGATGTCATTCGAAAGAATGGATAAAAAGTAACATTTTTTCTTAAGAAATATGAATATCTAAAACTAAAAGAATTACCAAAACTGTTTGGTTCAAAATTCGTAAAAAAATTATAGTTAGGTCGAATTCCGGGTGAAGCAAGTAATTTTTTGAATTTTTTTGAATGCAGCTTTAAGTATTTGCCTTTAAAAATAACATAAAGTCTTCTTTCAGCAAAATATCCTCTCTAAAATGTGTAAGGAATTTTCTCTTCATGTCCCATAGTCATGGGACGCCCTGTATAGGCATATATTGTTATACCTCCATTTTTCCACTCGCATATAAATACAGAACTGGCGATAATCGCCCGCTAAGCACTCGGCAAGTAAAACAAACTTAAGCGAAGCTGCACCTAAGTCAAACAGTTTTCGCTCTTACATTTCTTTGCACTTAACTTTGTATTTGCGTAGAGGGGACAGCCTGTTTACTGCTGAATTTCACTTTTAAGTTAAACTTGTTATACAGTGTGTAAAAGAATGAAAAGTGAAAGTGCTGAGCAGTTGGTGATCAAGTTACATAATATATGCCGTATGTATAGACCATTTCAAATACGAAGGCACGATGCCACTCGAAACTTTTGTCATTTAATTGGTTCACTACAAATTGGCACGTGTCGTACACCGATGTATGCAAAAAATATCATGCCACAAAAGGGTCTGGCCAGGGGCCTATTGCATAACAAATTACAACTATACAACTAATATTACAAGCGGAAGTCTCTTTCCTATCCCTCTTACTAGAAAGAGACTTCCGCTTGTATTATTAGTTGTAATTTGTTATGCAATAGGCCCCAGGTATCTTTTGCTATCACTGATCCTGTTGTTGACGCTTAATGACTTTGTCAAGTGGAATCGGGCATTCGTATTTGAAATGGACTTTACTATATTCCGTAGTAAACAAGGGCATTATAAGTATTTCGCCATGTCCATCTGTCTGTCCACAGCATACCTTAGTGGCCGTTCCGTCAGTTCTAGACCTCTGCAATTTGGTTTGTAACAATATTTTGTATCCTTTACTTATATACATTTGTATACGTATTAATCAGGCAGATAAAGTAGTAAGTAGAATACTCCCTACTCGTAAAGTGAGTTTTTATTTGGCTGTATTCCAATAATATAATGTTGGGTATTATATGTCTATTAAAAAGAATAAGGGTCTCAAAAGAATGTATTAGTAAACTAGTTAAAGTCAATATTTCCTCTTTTAATGTTTTTTTTAATTCTCCGGAATTTAAATAAATTTGTGTTCCCCCCTCTGTGATCTGTGGATCCAAAAAAGACGGAACCCTTTTTGATCTTTTACAATCTGAATGTTACTTCTGTAGTTCAACTTGTATATAGATAAGCATTGTAAAGAGGCGTTTTTTTATTTTATTTGCATTCTCAAATGTCATAATATAAACTACCCGCAGACCACGAACCCTATAAAGTGTTCGAAACGTCAGGATGATGTTAAATTTAATTATACAGGGTTATTTTTTCACCGGTACAATAAATTCTCCCACGTATTTGGTATCGATAATAGATTACATTTATCAAATAAAATTGACATATTTTTTTTTTCATTTATTTTTACTTTATCCTTCATGCAAATGTAAAATGATGGGCTTAGTAATGATAAGACGTCAACGGGGTGCGGGACGCAGAGGGCGGCGGAAAGGGGTGAGCGACCTGCCGGTCGGCGCACGAGTTAGCAACATAGCAGTTACCTTAATCTGGGTGACTAGGTCAGGGTCAGTCCCGCGCTTGACATACGTGTGTGCACGCGTGCCGCATCGTACTACCTTCAGTCGGAAATTGCTCGTACGAAATGGTTCGTACCTAGTTATTTTCTCATTGGGGAAAATGTGCCCCGCCTGGAAAATGCCAGTGTTATAGCCATGGCCAGCCAGGTCAACAGATTTGACCCCGTGTGACTGTTTTTGTGAGGTGAAGTGAAACGGCGGGTAGGCCCAAAATTTAAAAGACTTAAAAAATCTAATAATAAGTGCATTTGATGATCTTAAAAGTGAGAACTACAGACTTGTGTTGGGAAATATCGAAGGAAACATTAAAAAACGGGCAAGAGTGTGTTTAGATAACCACAGCCAACATTTTGAACTCTTGCTTAAGTATGTGAATTAATAAATTAGTACGAGAAATGGACTCCATTACTTAGGTATGTTTTTTTGATTCCAATCATTATGCATAAAGGTGATTTCAAATTTTTAAATACGCCTCAATGAAGAAAGTTTCTGTCCTACTTTGTAATTTTATCACGTTTCCCAGACATAATTTAAAACATTCGACAAACTTCACACACAGAAAAATTCTTTATTTTTACAGTCCTAAGCCCGTGCTGTCTTGTAGTGTACTTGTAGTGCAAGTATGAAGGAAGATTTGGGATCAAGTAAGATTGTTTTGCCAAGTCATAATCATAAGTTGATACCCTAGTGCACATTACGCCACCGCGCCGTTTTTCCAACCCGTCATGCCGCGGGCGATGACGTTGTAAACAAACAGTTGCCAGTTCGTGTGTTTTGCTAGTTATGTACGTTGATAATGCGTAATGCGTCCCATTTTCTTGTTAGGTTTGCGGATAAGTTCAAGCATCGGTATTTTAGTTTTTTTGTTCTAAAGGGGTGGTAACAAAAAATGCTAGTATTCTGTAACTTGGACTACTATTACGTATGTTGATTTTTTGTACTGGTGAAAAAGTAGCCCTGTATAAATGCACGAGTTTATCCGTTTTCATCGTTTTATTTCATGTGTAATCCTCGCGGTACACGAAGAAAATATTATAAACTTGATATGTTATGGCTTATGGCATTACATAACTATTCAGCAGTCCTAGCACTGCAAAATAATGGAAGGGTAATTACGTTTTCAGGCATTTGCTATTATTATGTTTTTATGCATTTCCCAAGTGAGTAGGCTCGCCCTGAGAGTATTTATGTAAAGCGTGTAATTTAATTTGCTCCTAATTACTTTCTCAATTAATCGCAGCCTCGAGCTTTTTTCCAATTCTTAAACACGTTTTTAGTTATTTCGGCGCACTAAGCTTCGAGTCGTTTATCTTAATAATGTAGCTACTTTAAGAGTACGAAAATTTATAAGGTACGTAGCTATTTAAAAACTAACTTATTTGTAACGTACCTTCAGGGATCAGATAAGTAGCAGTTTTTGCTCAATACTAAATAATGGTTTTAATTTCGGTCTTCGGTATATATTTTTTTATTAATGGAGTAATTTAAAACACGATGTAGTTAATAACTAGGGGTCGGAACTACTTACGGGTGCTAAAGTTTAACAAAACTTTAAAATTGACTTGACACTATGGGGACACTTTAGCCAAGAAAAATACGAATATTATTGAAAAATCTGTATCCAATTTTATTTCATATCTCGGTATCTTCTACTTAAAATGTGTGTAGATATGTCATATTTAAGGATGAGCTACTATTTCAAGTCCACTTGAGAAGTTTTGTTAAAGTTTTGCACCCATAGTTCCGACCCCTATTAATAACATAAAATATTGAGTACAGTCGAAGACAAAATAAGGGGTATACAAAAACGTTCAAAAATATGTCCCAGTGCACTCTAATTCTGTGTAATAAGAACGTCGTAACATATTTATGAACGGATTCTTTCGATACTTATTTTTGCACTTGACTGTACTACAAACATAAAGAGTGTAAAATGTTTTGGGGTTATGTTCAGCGGTGGACGTCTTTCGGCTGACATGATGATGATGCTGATGAATATTTTAACAGTGTAGTCTACCAATCACGATTACCGTGTTGCTGATTACTGAGTAACAGACGGACATACGGATGGACAAGCAGTGAACTCTAGAAAAGACAGACACAATTGACATTTGGATATTTTCAATGTACCCTACCTCCGTTGACCTTTATGTAAATAAAACCGTTGTAAGCGATGTAAAACTCCGTAATAGGCTTTATCGGTTAAAATTCTTTTTTAAATCAGAAATATAAAGCGTAATGGAATAATCCTCAAATCCGCAGAATCGCGTAAAAATAATCGAGGCATGGGGCGTGACGTAAATAAGTATTTTGGTAAAATTCTCTTTCATTTCAGTGCTTTTTTTACTGTGTTTTCATTGAGCCTGGGTTATTTAAACATGATTTTTATAAAACTCATACAATGTTAGCTATAATACGGTCACGGTCAGTAAGGTCACGTTATTCGTCCCGTAATCTTGGGTCACCCGGTATATCTCGTCAAAGCAATAAACCATATACCAAACGTAAGTAGCAACTAAAAACATGTAAATAAACCTAAAAACTTACAGTAGGTAGTAGGCTTTTAGAACACTATCTTGGTTTTATTACGAACTTAAAATCTTAAAACCTTGAGTTCATATACATTTTTGCCTCCGTAATCTACTTGGTAGTGACCCTGCCTACGAAGCTGGAGGTTCCGGGTTTGAATCCCGGCGAGGGCATTATTTGTGTATTTATTTATCACAAATATTTGTTCCTTGGTCTTGGCTGTCTAGTGTCTATGTATTTAAGTATCTATATGTATCTATCTATTATATGTATAGATCGTCGCCAGGTACCCATATCACAAGCCTTAATTGAGCTTACCGTGGGACTAGGTTGATTTGTGTAAGATGTCCCAAGATATTTAGTTATTATTTATTTATTTTTACTCGGCCGCCGCTATTAAAGTAAATTGATGACAGATAATCTATGAAACTGACAGCTGTCAAGTTTGACTTCATAACGGTGGCCAAGTATACGTACACTGATATTTATTAGTATAATCGTAAAAATATATCTGCAACAGTCTTTCATGATATCTGTCAAAGACGTCAAATGCTATGGAAAGTCAGCCATGTTTGTTTACATTTTTTCTTGATTCAACTGACTATTGGTATACATGATTTGATTTGTGAAGCTCGTAGCGTGCTACGACTAAGCTACGACGCTACGCCGTAGTACATTTACGATATTCGTAGTAATATCATGTTAGAAGATTTTTGTTCATAAACTATGGCCTTTATAAAGTTAAAACATGATACTTTAACGGAAAACGGATCTTAATCGGGTAAACTTACGTTTCATTTTATCCTGATGTTTCGGGCATGACGTTACACCCGTGGTCACAGGCAGACTGACGAGAAAATGTATCAAACACCTTCTAGCTGCGCGGGTTTTTCGAACTACCCGCACTTGGTCTTGATTATTCACTTCACTAGGCCTACATACAACACTCACAACATCCGCTCTAAAATTGATGTTTCCCCACGCTACATTTGTAAATCACGGGATTCCACGCGGACGAGATTCCTTGCCCTTCATTGTAACGTCACGTCCAAATCGTCAGGATAAAATTAAACGTAAGTTTAGGCGATTAAGACCCGTTTATCGTTAAAATATGAGGCGACATAAAGGTTTAAATGTTTAAATGTTTTCTAGTCAATAATTGATTACAGCGCCCTCTATAGGAAATTCGACGCAACGGAGAGTTGTCATGTTTGCGGACGATTGTGGTAGACACGCGTCTTTGAGTGGCTTAAGGATGTAGTACCTTCGAAACATTAAGTACAGATGTGAACATTAAGTACAGTGATTAGCTTCACAATACCATTGACTAAATTCGCTGTGATCGACGGAAGGTCGTCTGGTGTAATTGAAAGCACGTTGGACCGGCAATCCATAGGAAGCGGATTCGAATCCCGTGACAATCAGAGTCTTTCGCAGTTGTTGATTATTTTTATGGTAAGCACATCTGTTACGACATTGTGGGATAAAGGTTATAGTTTTTCCTAAAGTTCGGAACCCTCAGCCCATGTAATTGCTCAGTAAAGACAAACAAATACTGAACACTGGCTCGACTCCAGTAATTTTCCTGTTGTCGCAGGAACAATGGGTCTCATTTTGGGCACAATGGACCTTGCGTCCGACTGAAACGGCCATTAAAACCTAATAGTGTGATAAATGGTATAGTTATGATAAATAAGAGTAAATATTCGTGGGTGACGTACATAGAACATAGCACCTAGAGACCCGGGTGCTCAATAATTACAATTTACATGGTAAATATCCCGTTTTACGTCATACCAATAAACTAATAATGTAAGTGACATGTCAGCTTAAAAACTTATTTATTCATATTCGAACAGCGCTACAAACAAATAAAACACGGAAGCCATACGCCATACTAAGCCTTTCAAAAACGATGCTGAATCCCTCTTCAATGCGTCATGGTAATTAATTTCAACATATTATCAACCTATAAAATTTAAACCGCCATTTAAAAATAGTTGTGATTGGTCCATCAAAGTTTCGATTGGCTTTATTCTATAAACATTTGTCAAAGACGTTGCGCCGAAATATGCGCGGTGTTAAGAAAAGCGCCACTGGCACAATTATTTTTGGGGGCAATTTTGAGCTGGTGATAGACGTCCATGTTATATACCTATGGTCGCAGGAAAAGTGTTACTCCCAATTGCACAATCTAAAGCAACTTTGGACTCACGTAGCGGATTTTAGCAGTCTTATGAAGTTATCAGGTTATCACGGTATTCCAAAATATCCGAAACTTAAACCAATAACCAACGGAACAAGTCTCTTAAGGCATAGTTGATCGCGACGAGTTTCATACAAGTTGGAACTTGCCGGGTTGTTCCGAGATCAACTGACAACTATTCCTTGAGCAATTTGAACTGGAGATTTGCAGGTAATAAGACGTCCTTGTATGTAGATTATTTTCTAAACTACAAAATTAGATGAACTAACTTGACAGTTTATTGCACATGATTCATATGAATGTTGTTGGGTGTTTTTATATAATAATAACTACATATGTGCCCATGAGGAAAGGGAAATTCAACAGCAGATTTCTGACCAAATTTGAAGTTAAAAAAATGACATATGAAGTTTTCTGGATTCAGTCTATTTTAAGAGAAAATTGGATTTTTTCTTTTGATTACACGGTCAGCTCAGATACAGTAAGCTCACGGTGGCAACTTAGGCACTGGTCTCACCGCGAGCTACTTACTAAGCTATAAACCTATCGGCTAAAAACACAAACAAAAGATACGCACTCCCATGAAAATAAAAGAGATACGGCGATACTCGCCCAGCTGTCAGCTAAGGTCAATGGGTAAGACCGTCTATCAATAAAGTCCGTCTACCAACTGGTTTCCGACCCTAATTGAACAGTATAAGACGCAGACGGACTTTCTTTCAAATAAAATATGACTGCGCCGCACTGACCTTATCACCGCCGGGCGAGTATCGCCGTGTCTCTCTTTTTTTACACAGGAGTGCGTATCTTTTGTTCGTGCTTATAGTCCATAGTTCATAGCTTAGTAGCTCGCGGTGCGACCCGTGCCTAAGCTCACGGTGCCAGCTTATGATAAACACTGATAAACAAGAACTTTAGAGCTCGTTATAACCGGCGTCCTATTTCTTTTCAGATCAAAGGACATTGGATAATCTCTTCGTAAACAGATCAAACGAGACGCGAAGCATAGTTCTTTAAGCTTAGGGTTCCGTGAACAAGGATAAAGGTTTGCCATAATCGGGTTCATGTACAATAATTATATATATTATATAATTAAACGGCACGTACTCGCGACGCGTTAGAACGGGTTCAGTGCTTGATAATGGAGACCTAGGCTCTCCGAAACATGTGACTACTTAAGTACTAGCAATGTACCGAGGAGAAGTTTCATAAGTTGCAAAACTTCTATAGAGAATGTTCTCGGCAATTTAAATTTTAAAAGCAATCTAATCATGCCAATACCGATGTATTTACATGCCTTTTAAGGTATATTTTATGGCTTGTTTACTCAATTATCAATTACAATATTTTTTATAATACTTTTCTATAAGTTCTCATGGAAACATTCTCATTGAAAACTCACTCTTAAATACTCATGAAAATTCTCGGAAACAGAGTTTATTCCGGCAATTTTGAGAATGTTCTGAAACTTGTCCATTGCTGCATAATTGTGCATATAAAAGGTATAACATAAGTAATCATTAAAATGGAATTCAATATAAAGAAACCTATCAAATTAAAACTAAATAAACTAAAGCAATAAAATATAACTGAACTAAAGTAAAGGATTAAGTATAACATAGCAGAGACCCTTCTGGAACTTCCAAAGCTATAACAACAAATACCTACTATAGCTATAGGTAACAAAAATAGGCTGCTATATGTATGTACAACAAACGTGATTTTTTATGATAAATTGATAACAGTACGGAATCCTTTGTGCGCGAGTTCGACTCGCACTGGGCCAGTTTTTGTTATACTTCATTTTAAATACGATGGTCCGATGCCACTTCAAAGTTGTATTATTCAACGGGCCATGGTATTTGAAATGGAGTATACCTAAATAAACTCTGTGGCTCTGTGGCCATTATTGGGCGTCACCATACGGTGACGGCAGTAAGAATTTGTCACCACCCTATCTCCTCCTACGGATATCGTAAGAGTCGACTAAGAGATTGAACTGTCACAGACCATTCTTTGATAAAAGATTGATGGCAGCAGCGTCATCATAGTGGACACATTACTGCGATCGAATCCGCTTGCCCAACGTGGCTATTATGGGCATTACCTTCTAAAAGTCCTAATGCATACGCATAGTCAATGGGAGAGGCCTACGACTACATCCAGCAGTGGACTAACATAGGCTGATGATGTGATGTGAAATAAACTCTGAGCATGTTTGGCCGTGTGGTGACGGCAGTAAGAATACATTTGTCACCACCCCAACTCCTTCTGCGGGTGTCGTAAGAGTCGACTAAGGGATTTAAGTGTCACTGACCATTTACAACATTGATGATGGGCAGCAGCGTCATCATAGTGGACACATTACTGCGATCGCCAATCCGCTTGCCCAGCGAGGCGATTATAGGCATTTACCTCCTAATGCATACGCATAGTTAATAGGAGAGGCCTACGTTCAGCAGTGGACTAACATGGATGGTGTGATGTGAAATAAACTCTGAGCGTGTTTACACAAACGTACAATAAAGTACATTATTGGGCAGTTGTAGATAAAATCGAGGAGGTGTCGGCATGCGCACCACGTAACAATTAGTGATCGTTAGTGTAAGCCGGACCGCGGGCAATTTACGCAACACTTCTACGGCCAGAGGTTCTATTATCCTCATTCACATAATCAGCCTATTTTAACCCCATTGTGACCTAGCGGTGCCATATGGCACCGACTTATGATTGGAAAAATAAAAAATTGATAAAGCTTCATATCGCCTAAATTGACCTCAGAAACAATATTCTAGAATATTTTTCAATTCTGAGACGTGAAATAATTCAGGTAACAATGGGTTAATCCATTGCGGAACATAATTATAATAATTCTTTATTTTTATCATGTTACATTTCATTTGAGAAACGTTTATCTTCATATTTTAGTGACAAATGGGTCTCAATCGCGTAAACTTACGTTGAGGGTAGATTCGATTGCAAGAAAATTGTACATCGTTTTTTATCGAAACAAAATCACGATCGCGACAATTGTGTTACGAAAGTTAGTGATACAAACTTATAATGGTGTACTCTGTCCAACAACATTGTCAGTAGAAAAAGGCGGCTTATTTAAAAAATGTCGGTCTGTTCTGTTGATCGCTCACATAAATTTTGAATTTGCCGCCTTTATACACTGCTAAAAGATGTTGCACAAAATTTAACTTCGTTACACAAAAAATATGACGTTTAATTATGTTTTCATTAGAGGCACTTAAAATTGTAAAATTTTTTCAATCACCCCTTTAGACTGAGTCGCTTTTTTGCCTGCGACCACGAGTCTAACGTCATGCCCGAAACATCAGTAAGTTTACGCGATTAAGACCCGTTTGTCGTTAAAATATGAGCGATAATCCTCAATGTTTAAATCAATATAGCGTTAATCTTATACATTTCTCAGTTCACTGGGCCACAAGGCATATGCCTCCTTCAACTGTCTCCACTGAACTTTATCTACTGCTACTCTAAACCATTATGGCCCTAATGTCAGATAATTTTGTGTAATGGGATGTTCAGGTGGCTTATGATTGTTAGGCGTTATAGTTGCCGATTTCTAAGATATAACATTTGATAGTTTAGAAATCAGCCTTATAAAATATGATTTTGAGAATATCCCACAATGTTTAGACTATCGGAAAAATGACGAGTCTTACTCTCATATTAATAAGGATTAAACTATAAGTGTCGAAAATTCATTCTTAGAAATGGGCGACTATAATCGTTTATCATATCATGCTACACGTCACTGTCACTTTCGCACTTATATACTTGTTAGAACGTGACGGCAACCACGACAAACGGTTAGACACGGCACCAAAGAATTATGAAACTGCACTTCACTTATCCCGTATGGTTGTTTGCCTTACGAACTCTCCTTTTGTAAGCACTGTAGGCAGCTAGTCTGTACATTCAGACAGATTTGTTGCGTGTATTGCTATCCGCCGACGGGGGGGCCGCATCCAAATGTCGATATTCGATGTCGATAACGACGGATTTCATAGAGAATAAGTATAAAACGATACAAAATGGAATACGCCCGACAAAAGGCGAAATTAATGCCAAGGGCAACTACTACCAGTCAACCTTTACGTTTTGGATATCTAGTATTTTACCCGTTATCGATTTAAGGGTTAAGGCAAAGCAGAGAAAGTGTGGGCGTTGCACGTTGCTATTATTATATTATGGGTATTGTTGGCACTTGACAATTGGCTCAAACGCAAACCCATGTTCGGAGTCTTTCCGGTGGACAATCTAAAAGTTAAGGCCTTTAAAGCTTGATTTTCTTATGAAAGCCTTATCTTCATTAAGACATACTCCTTTTTCATTGCGTTCCATGATAAAAATCATTACTACCTGTCCACAGGCTGTTGACTATCGACCACAGGAAAGAAAAAGTGCGTGTTCAGCTGAACTGTAGAGCCGCTCTTTCCTGTGGTCAATATAGTATGCAACTGGTAGGAGTGTAGTCGTGATTTTTATCATACGATTCAATAGGAAAGGAGTGCCTTTAAATGACAATAAGGGTTTAATAAGAAAATTAACTTTCATAGCCCATAACTTTTAAAATGTCCACCGGAATGACTCATAACATGATTTTGAGTTTGACCCAATTATTTATTTTACTTGCATGATAAACGCCAAATATAAAAGTATTCCCTATTGATTTACTGCATAGTAAAGATAATCTCGGTTTCTGTTCCCTTCGTTTGTATACAGGGTGGGGTTGGAAACGGGGCAGTTCCGGTTCGCATCGGGGTTTATTGGTGTTTCCTTAAACAACAGGAAATTATTACCCTCGTTTATTTACCTTCATTCAGTCTTAGTTGTGTGGGGTTAATCTGAAACCAATAAAATTGGGTCAGTGTTTTGTTTAAGATGTTTTAGGGTTTCAGAGATACGATATAAACATTGAATAATTATGTTTAATGTTCGCGGACACTACTCCAGACACAATAGAAGAAACAATGAGATTACGGCTATAGACGTTTAGTGTGCGCGAAGGTGTCAAATTATTTCAATAACCTTTTCAACGTCATATCAAATTCACTCAGACGCCACGTCACCAAACATCAGTGTTGGGCAAAACGTAATTGAATTACAAATTACAAATTGCAATTACAGAATGTAATTTCAATTACATTAATTTCTTGTAAATTGAAATTACAAAAATGTAATTTCTAACTAAATTACGATTTTCACTAAATTACAAAATGTAATTTGTAATTAAATTAAAATTACATTTTGTAATTTTAATTGGTAATTCATTAGTTTATGAAATTACAAATTACGTTCACCTTGGAAAAATATTTTCATTGTCCTAATATAGCTGTGTTTTCCTGTATCTTCTATAGTTTTCGATTGCCCCATACTGTCCCACTAAAAGAACACCCTGTAACCCTGTATATACATTTTTACAGTTGACTGTATCTCCCTGACGTGATTATATTTTTAACAGTTAATCATTTACACTTAAAGTAGTTAAAATCGTGTATCTCAGTACTGTTTATTCCATACTAGTAATCTAAATTAATATAATTATATTAATAATCGTAACTGTTTATTAAATAAATGTTTTAAGCTACACTAATTGTGTTCCTTACCCATTCCACATGGGTAAATTGGGTATTTTTGTGTAATAATAATCAAATTCACATAACTTAATTTCGTAATTTAAATTACAAATTAATGTAATTTCAATTATAAATTACCAAGTAATTTCAATTACATTTAATTTAATTACGAACGTAATTTAATTACAATTAATGTAATTAAATTTGTAATTTAATTACAAAATAATTCAATTATGCCCAACACTGCCAAACATCGGTGTTTGGCGTTGAACCTGTGCCATTATAAAATATAAATAGTAATGTCAAATATAAAGATAATCTCAGAGTAAATTAATTATACATATAATTATGTACTTATAACAATACTATTTCTTTAATCAATAGATTCTCGTACAGTCAAATATATTATTACGGTTAAAAAGCGAGATTTTTTCGACAGAAAAGAATCGGTTTAGTCGAATGGCCTGCAAAATACTAGTGTTATTGATAATTGGAAGGTTTTACAGCACTTATGCACCGCAATTATGGCAATAAATACTTAACTAAGTACTTTTCAGTAGCCGTACCATGACTGCAAGTATCGGTAACGTTACATTTTTTTCGATACGTAAAGCAGGGCATCGCGCTCGCTTCAATATGCGCGATAGAATGCTTTACGTATCGAGTAAAACCTAACGTATTCTTTACTTTCAAACTCATCGTACAGTTCAAACTTTAGTTACCCGGTTATACCAACAACGATCTACCTTTCTCTTATAATAAGGTTAGATCTTATTCTACTAACTGCGTCTAACAAGTTGCCTAGAGTTTAAATGAAGTTGCTCTACAATAAGAAAGTTTAAACGAAAAATTGTGTACCGTAAAACCACCGCTAAATAGTTTGTACTGTGTTCCAGTTTGGGGGTAAGATAGCCGGTGTAATTACTGGCATAGAGGCAATCCATCTAAGTCCTCAGAGTAGGCAGCGCATAGGCGATTTTTTTGGTAACTATGTCCATGGGCCTCAGTTCCCGCTTTCCACCAGGTGGGCCGAGAGCTCAGTTGTCTACCTTTGTCACATAAAAAAAAACTTTCCAACAATAGTAACTGTGGCCTACAATTTTAACTCTTGATTAACCATCCCAATCTTCTTTGTTTATTTTTCATAATTCATCACCATCAGCCTCAGACCACTGCGAGACGTAGGCCTCTCCTATTAACTATGCATATAAACGCATTAGGAGGTAAATGCCCATAATCGCCACGCTGGTCAAGCGGGTTGCCGATCACAGTAATGTGTCCACTATGATGACGTTACTGCCCGTCATCGATCTTCTAAAAAAAATGATCAGTGATACTTCAACCCCTTAGTCGGCACTTACGGCAATCGTGGGATGAATTGGGGTGGTAACAAATGTATTGTTACTGCCACACGGCGATTTTAATAATTAGTTAGTAAATTAAGTTAATGCTTTATTTACGCGCGAGTGCGAGAAGTCATTTGTCAAGTCGAAACTTCGGAAGACCATCTGTACTAAAAAACGTCGTACGATACACGTGCGAAAAGAAAATTATACATATTTTTTTCGCAATTCCATCGTAATTAATTCATGTTATCAATGTAAAGCAATATTGCTTTATTAAGTTGTAAGATTAATTATTTGAAAAATAATCCGCATTTATTATCAGTGGTGAAGTATTCGAATCAGAGATAGCTTTCATTATTATCATCATCATCAGCCAATTGACGTCCACTGCTGGACAATCTGGACATAGGCCTCCCCCAGAGAGTTCCACAAAGATATGACAAATGACACGTTTGTCATGTCAGACAAAAAGGGTGAGTATTTATTATAAATATTAGATGTTTTCGCAATATGTTCGGTGAGTATTTATTTATTTCACGTGGAAGGTTGATTATACTTTGGGTGCAAAACTTTAAGAAAAATCCTGCATCCATAAAATATGTCTATAATATTCGTATTTTTTAACCGACTTCAAAAAGGAGGAGGTTTACAATTCGACGAAATCTTTTTTTTTTTTATAATAATAATAATAATAATAAAAAAACCGCTGTGACACCTGACAGACGTGTTTGCATAACAAATTTGTAAATATTTTACTTTTATACGCGTTTTATACTTGAAAATGGCAATAAAACTTAGTCAATCATTAAACAACATCTGCAATAATTTGGGAAAGCGAAATAATACGGAAATACGCAAAGATTTCCAAATGACGAGTTTGACATTTAAGGCCACGGCCGATCATTAACACGGCAAGACGCGGACATATTACAAGATATTATGCAAACGAGGAGTCAAACGCGAGCGGAGACTACCAGCGCACGACCTCCACCTTCGCCCGCCTCGTCCAGCTCTCCGTCCATATTGTCGTCGGGCGATGAATTTGCTACGGCGCCCGACACAGGCGGATCCAGCGACGAGAGCGGGCCGCCGCCGCCGCCGCCGCCACGACCACCTGCGCGACGAGGGCGGCCACCGCTGCCGGCACGCTTGGGGCCCGCGGGACATACTGCCCCGCCCACGGCTCCCGCTGCCGGTGGTGTAGTGCGTCGCATGCGATGGACTCAGACAATTAATGAGAATTGCATGCGCGCCTACTACGAGGCTACAGAGGGGGGAACCCGACTGACCGCGTACCGTTCCAGGATTCTGCCTCTGTTTCAGGCTCTTGAACCCGCCATCGCCGTATCGGAGCAACGACTAGCGGATCAGGTGCGGGTCATTCTACGTTCTAAGCGTTTGGATGACTCGACACTTGATCGGCTTCGCCTGCAGGCCCTCTCGACTCGCGCAGCTGCCACCTCGGCGCGGGACCAGCCCGCCACGTCGCCGGATCCGGTGCCGACACCCGACTTGGCACCGGGGGCGCCGCGGGTTGATCCCAGTGCTGATGAGGAGTATTTTGCGAGTCAGAGTGTAAGTACTGCAACTGATGAGCATCTGAGGAGGACTTTGGAAGAGGCGATTATGGCATATCGCTCCACACCCAACTCTAGGCCACGGTTACCACGCTTGCCCATGAATAGACGCAATCTAGCGTTAATGGGAGCCCTGAACGCTTTACTGGAGCCGTACATACGGTCCAGTAAAGATTTAGACGATACGCAATCGATCATGTACTGCGGGGCCATTGCGGCGTGCCGTGTTGCTCGAGTCAAGTTCCCGGACGCTGACCGTGCACCTAGGACCGCCGGAGGTGTCCCCGCATGGCAAGTGCGGATCGAGCGTCGTATCGAATCGTTTAGGGCCCTCATTGCAAAGCTGATCTGCTTCAGGGGGGGCAATAACCGCCCCCGAGTAATGCGCTTTGTGAACCAGGCGTTCGCAGGAACGGGCATTATGCCCTGCGACTACATGGCCAACCTCACAGAGCGCATTGACTTTCTGAAGCAGAAAGTTTATGCATGGGCAAGCCGTATCCGCCGCTACAGAGAGCGTGTGGATCGATTTCAACAAAACCGTCTCTTCCAAAGTGACCAAAGGAAGTTATACCGAAGGTGGGAGGAAACCGATCATCATTTGTCCGACGCGCATCTGCCGGATGCTACTGCCATGACTGATTTCTGGCGTAGCATTTGGTCGGTGCCCGTCGGACACATCGAGGGCGATTGGATGAACGTTGTTGAACGTGAGTGCGAGAGCATCGAACCTATGGAGGCAGTTGCCATCAGTGCCGATGACGTATCTTGTGCCATCCGCCCTGCCCAGAACTGGAAAAGTCCTGGACCGGACGGATTGCACAACTTCTGGCTAAAATGGTTTCGGTGCTCCCACTCGCGATTAGCAGCGCAATTCCAACAAGCCCTTGAGATTGGTTCCCTGCCTCCTTCCTTAACAACAGGTGTAACCTTCCTGCTCTACAAGTCCGGTGGTACCACGGAACCGAAAAACTACCGACCCATCACGTGCTTGCCTACACTATACAAGCTCCTTACATCCATTTTGAGAGCAAAAATTAACACGCACATTGTTGCAAACAATGTTCTGGCCTCTGCTCAAAATGGATGTAGGGTTGGGTCCCGTGGTACTAAGGAGCTCCTCCTCATTGACATGACCATTTGCCAGCAAGTCCGGCGTAACAAAGGGGCCCTCTCCGCCGCTTGGATTGACTACAAGAAGGCCTATGATTCGGTGCCCCATTCATGGTTGAAGAGGGTCTTGGAGCTGTATAAAGTTGATGCAGCTTTAAGATCCTTTCTCAGCGCGTGTATGGGGCAGTGGACCACAGTCCTTCGTCAACCAGGAGGCGGAGATGACCCCTCTGGCCCGCAGGACTTCATAAGGATCGAGCGAGGCATATTCCAGGGTGACAGTCTGAGTCCCTTATGGTTCTGCCTAGCTCTGAATCCCCTCAGCACCCTGCTGAAGGATTCAGGACTAGGTTGTCGGCTTCGGAGAGAGGGTGAAGTCATTTCTCACCTTCTGTACATGGATGATCTCAAGTTATTTGCGCCAAATAGCCAAGACTTGTTGGAGCTACTGCAAACCACAGAAGTTTTCAGTAGTGCCATCAACATGGAGTTTGGTGTCGATAAGTGTGCGGTTATGCATGTGCAGCGGGGGAAAGTAGTAAATTCAACAAATTTACAGCTTTCTGAGACAATGTCGTTCAGATCTATCTCTGAAGCAGAAACCTATAAATACCTTGGTATGTCACAGTCTTTGGGTATTGAAGATATGGGAATTAGACAGGCGGTGAAGGAGCGCTTTTTCAGCCGGCTCACAAAAGTACTTAACAGTCTTTTGTCAGGAGGCAACAAAGTGCGCGCCTTCAACGCCTGGGTAATGCCCATACTCACATACTCCTTTGGCATACTAAGGTGGACTCAGACCGAGCTGGACGCCCTGGATCGAAGGGTCCGTACACTGCTTACCACACATCGAATGCTACACCCGCGCTCATCAGTTATGAGATTGTACATCCCGCGGAGGTGTGGGGGCCGCGGCTTCTTAAATGCCAAAAACCTCCACAACCACGAGGTGTACAATCTTAGAAACTATTTTATTAACAATGAGTGCGGGATGCATCGTGATGTGGTGGCAGTAGACCGGAACTTCACGCCGCTCTCCTTGGCAAAAGAGAACTGGCGCAGACCTGTGGTACTAAGCACCGAGGACCGCAAGGCGGTATGGAAGAGCAAGGAGCTACACGGGCGGTTCTACAAGTCCCTCACGGGACCTGACGTAGATCTGCTCGCGTCGGTGAACTGGCTACGATTCGGGGACCTCTTCGGAGAAACCGAGGGTTTTGCCTGTGCAATTGCTGACGAGGTTATCATGACGAATAACTACCGGAAATATATCCTGAAGGACGGTACGGTCGACATTTGTCGGGCATGCCGCCGTCCCGGTGAGTCACTCAGGCATATTATTTCCGGTTGTTCACAGATTGCTAACACCGAGTACTTGCACAGACATAACCTCGTAGCCAGTATTATACACCAGCAGCTTGCTCTTCAATACGGCCTTGTGGACGTCGAAGTGCCATACTATAAGTACACAACTGCACCAGTTCTCGAAAATGGTCGTGCCACGCTCTACTGGGATCGACCTATCATCACGGACAGGACTATTGTAGCCAATAAGCCTGATATCGTGCTGGTAGATCGATCGCAGCGCCGGGCTGTGCTCGTCGACGTCACCATCCCCCATGATGAGAATCTCGTGAAGGCCGAAAAGGACAAGTCCAGTAAGTACCTCGACTTGGCCCACGAGATAACCGCCATGTGGGATGTTGACTCGACGATCATAGTCCCGATAGTCGTTACAGCGAACGGTTTAATAGCGAAGAGTCTCGACCAACATCTTAAGAGTCTCTCGCTAGATGGCTGGATCAAGGGTCAGATGCAGAAGGCGGTAATCCTGGACACGGCGCGGATAGTCCGTCGGTTCCTCTCTCTGCGACCTTAACCACCGGCAGCTTGGGCCCGCCCCGTTGCCGGCGGCACCCTAGGTTAGGTTTTTTATAATATGTTTATGTGTTTTGTATTGTTTTTGTATGTTTTATTGTATTTTACTTTTATAGACAATTTTATAAAAAACCTAACTTAAGAAAATTGATAAATAAAGGAAATAATAATAATAATAAAGGGAATTTTTATTAGTCTCCGTGCGGAAAGTAAAAGCGTCTGGCAGGAGGGTTAGCTCATATCTCTCAAGTGCCTACATTTACCGAATAAACTGTATAAACTCATAACTGATGGTTTTAACAAAACTTTAACAAAACTTCAAAAATGTGAACACTTTATCCAAGAAAAATACGAATATTATGGACATATTTTATGGATGCATGATTTTTCTTAAAGTTTTGCACCCAAAGTTCAGATCACTTTAATCAACCTTACACGTGAAATAAATAAATACTCACCCTTTTTGTCTGACATGACAAACGTGTTATTTGTCATACAGCAATGTCAAACAAGATGACTAATGTCTGGCGCCGACCGGCATTAATTTAACGAGCCAAATTTATCAAAATGTAACGTTTGTTGGAAAATGATAACCGTAAAAACATATATGAAATTTCAGTGAAACATTCCATCCACGGTGAGTACTTTTATCATGTAAAGAAAGTAGTTCACGTACCTACCTCCAGTACCATGACTCTGCAAGTATCGGTAACGTTAGGTTTTACTCGATACGTAAGGCAGGCCATCGCGCTGGCTCCAATGTGTCAGTGTGAGTGCCATAGAATGCATTTTCTAGATGTAATATAATGTATTTATGCACGTATTGAGTAAAACCTAACGTATCTTTTACTTGTCAACTCGTGGTACGGCAACCGTAGTACAGTCACTTGTGCAAGGGTCATTTGCAGAAAAAGTGTACCTTTTAAAGTCACGAAAATAAGTATGTAAATTGAGATTTCTCAAATTAGTTACTCCCATACTAAAGGTATGAAAAATTCTGTAACAAATTTGAGATTTTTTTTATCAGTTTCGTTACATTTCGTTTCATACATTTAGTATGGGAGTAACTTAACTGAGTAATCTCATTTTACATACTTATTTTCGTGACATTCAAGACATATTTTTTTGTTTCATAACTGAAAAGTATGCACGATGCCGAGTAAAATGATGTATTACAGTCCATGACCGCAAAAAAACTTAAAAGGTACACTTTTTCTGCAAATGACCCGCCTTGTAACTTGTGTTACAAGTGGAAGTCTCTTTTTAACACTATTCATGACATATGATAAGGACTTCCGCTTGTATTAAAGTTACAAGCTTTCGAGAAATAGGCCGGAGTGGGTAGAGTGGTCACAAATATGTAAGCACGCCTCTATTATCATGGAGTCATGGAGTTACAGTGCGTGTTCAGTTGTGAGCTCCCTGTTCTCTTATTCACACATTCGACGCTGCGTTCGTTAACGAGCTCGACGACGAGACAACCTTCACTTCGACGTCGAGCGCAGCGCTGCGAAAAACGGTATTCACTGACGTAGAACAGCTCGTCGTCGAACTGTAGGCGGTAACTCTCGACGCAGTGTAGTTTCAGCTCACGCCGCATTCGTCGCCGAGCGCTAGTTTCGTTTAAAGTGCATTAGTGAATACCATTTTTAGGCTCGACGCTGCCGCAGCGCTGAAACAGCGCTGATAGCAAGGCGGTTTCCTTAGTGAATAACACTGCTGGCCTCTCCGATATATTTGGTGGCGACGAAAGTAATGGAAAGAATACATTTATCACCACCCCAACTCTTGCCGTGGGTTTCATAAGAATCGGCTAAGGGATTGAAGTGTCACTGACTATTTATTTATCGAAGATTGATGATGGGCAGCAGCATCATCATAGTGGACACGCCTCTGCGATCGCGTGGCGATTATGCGCATTTACTAAGGAACAAACTTCTTATTCAGCAGTCGACTAATATAGACTGATGACGTTGTTACTCAGCGTCAGTAAGTATACATTTGTTAGCACCCCAACTCTTCCCGCGGGTGTGGTAAGAGTCGACTAAGTGATTGCAGTGTCAACGACCATACATGTATTAAGGATTGATGATGGACACATTAATGCGATTGCCAACCCGCTTACCCAGTGCGGCGATTATGGGCTTAATCTTCTGATGACTTCACGCATAGTTAATGGGAGAGGCCTAAGTCCAGCAGTGGACTAAGATAGGCTGATGATGTGACGTTATTATTCCATAACGTAGTCCAATTGCCGAAGTTGTGTCCGAAGAAGTCGCGAGCACTCGTAGTTTTATCATAAATTTGACGATGCCCAGGTCTCCACCTACTCTATGGAATGGTGGCAACTGGGACCCCTGGTTCTGGCGGTGATCGTGTTCCTCCTGGCCGGCTCCATCATCGAGCGACATCTGGAATCTGCTATGCTGCGAATCAGTGAGTATCATCTTATGGGTCAATCATTTTTTTTTACTCTGTCACGTCACACAGAAGACAAAAGTGGTATATAGTTAGACGAAATTATCCAGCACGCTCTACTAACATAATTATTGACTGACCCACGGTGGAAAGGCCACGCAACTGTCAAAAAATCTAAGATAAGTAGGTAAATCTTAATGCTATTTTTTGGGTGTACCAAGAGAATGAATGTTATAGGCACCCGATAATGTACAAGTTGTTTGTGTACATTTATATAAATAACTAAAAGCTTAAAACATACGAGGCATGTTTTACCTAATATACGTGTTCTCCCTTTGATTGGTTGATTTCGTAAAACAGAACAGCGAATGCTCTTATGGTTTGAACGCACCTTAATGTCAAACTGACAAACGAATAAACTGATCGCGTTATGACGAACGTTTACGGCATTCTATTTCCAGTTAACCGCCAACCGCAATTCCAAACAACAGTAGGCGTAGACACCTCATCTGACCAGCAGTCGCTACAGCAGCAACAACGAGGGTGGATGCAGCAGCAGAAGGTGCTTCTGAAGCAGCAGGAGTTGGAGGAAACTGAGTTGTTGAAGCCTTCGTCTTTACCTGCAGTTCGGCAGTCGCTACCGTCGCACGGCACATTGCTGCCGCAACAGGAATCGCAGCAAAAGGTACTCAAGCAGCCCATTTGTCGTGCACATGCTTAATGCGATGACTTAGTTGGTTTCTTCCAGTTGGCCGTATGGTGACGACAGTAAGAATACATTTGTCACCACCCCAACTCATGCGGGTATGGTAAGACTCGACTAAGGGATTGAAGTGTCACCATTATTTGACAAAAGATTGATGATGGGCAGCAGCGTCATCATAGTGGACACATTACTGCGATCGCCAATCCGCTTACCCAGCGTGGTGATTATGGGCATTTACCTCCTAATGCGTCTATACGCATAGCTAATAGGAGAGGTCTACGTCCAGCAGTGGACTATAATAGGCTGATGATGATATGGTTTATTTTTGATGACATTATGAGAACTGGACCAAATTAAAATGGCAACGGCCAGACCGGTAATTGTAGAAATCTTTGGGAGAGGCCTATGTTCAGCAGTGGACGTCTTTCGGCTGAAATGATAACGATGAAAGCAGCAGGATTTGGAGGAAGAAGCTGAGCTGTTGAAGCCTCCGTCTTTGCCGACAGTTCGGCAGCCGTTGGCGTCTTATGGCACGTTGCCATCCAACAGGATTTTCAGCAAAAGGTACTCAAGTAGCAGGAGTTTAAGGAAGCTAATCTGTTGAAGTTTCCCCCTTATTCATAAACGTCTCCTAACAAGCAGCCTACGCTTTTGCCTTTCGGCCCTTTTCCCTTTCCCTTTCGGTCTTATAGACATCAATATGTCTGTGTCTATAAGACCGAAAGGGTAATGGTTGGGCGGCTTCGAATTGCGTTCTTTTTTGTTCTTCGGTATATATTTTTTTGTTAATGGAGTTTTCAAAAATACGATGTTAATAATTACATAAAATGTTGAAAACTACATAAAGAGTGTAAAACATTTCAAAATATTGAGCTATTTCGAGGTTTTTCTAAAAAACCGGTTCCGATCACTGCAGATAATGCAAGTTGTGTGTCACTAATTAAATTATTATTGTAGCACGCTGAGCGGGGAGCACCGGGAGACAAGACTTTGCCAACTACGTGTGGTAAGAATTTTTTGAGATTCTGAATTTTCTATGAGTAAATTTTCGAGATATGTAATAAAAATATCCTTAGATCCATAAATAAATTCGCTAGTTTAACATTCACCAGATAGGTCCAACGCCAAAGATGCTATTCATTACCGATACCCCGACTTCTAAACTACGTAAGAAAAGGGTTGGCGTCAAGTAGGGATGTAACAGAATTCTGCTTCCTCTTCTGATTCTGCGGAACTTTCTGCGGAAAACAGAAGTCATAGCAGATGTTGCAGCCTAGAGCGACGGTGGGACATGAACGGCGTACATCCAAAACAAACAGGTTTATACCTGTGAATCGCTCACTTCTCCGTTTGCTATCTCTCTACCTACCCTTAACATCTCGTCTACTTAGCTCTCACTCGAGCTCCGCTTCTGGTTCCGGTTCTGTTTTCGGTTCCGCTTCTGCTTTCGTTAAACTAAATTCAAAACTTCTGCTTCCGCTTCCGTTAAAACACATCCGTTACATCCCTAGGTCAAGTATATTCTTAGTGGCACCAATACTAAGCCATACCTCACATTTATTCTTTCTAGTTTGGCAGCCTCAATCGTGCCACTCCTCGTTGAGACCAGGAACAACACCATCCCATCACCAGCTCGAGCAGCAATTCCAGCAGAAGAGACAATCCCAACAGACAGTGCAGTCAACGAACCAGCAGAACCAACTGAAGAAACAGCCGCAGCAACAGGTGAATGCACCTGCCAATGACTTATGTATGAATCATAACTATATTCCTCATTATTATTTTTTCAAGGAAATTATTTCTGATGCAAGCTTTTATTACGACCTGAGGAGCAACCATGATCTTAGTTATTAGACTTATTAGTTTAGGTTCAGCCTGTCAGGTTTTGACAGTTATTTTAATTAACTGATATGTAGAAAGGCGCGCGTGTAATCGCACAGTTCTAATTCCTTATTCACTTACTTGAGGATAGCTTCGGCGCGAAATAAAAACAGCCAGTCCTTTGCACTTTAAATGTTTATTTCTAGCTCATAAGCGTAAGCGAAAGCATAGAAAAGAGTTCACATGCCAGAAGGAGAAAATATAGGGTGAAAGCACTTAAAACTATACAAGCGCGAGCATAAATTAAAGCGGCAGCCGGCGCGCAAGGCCACATGCACTTGGCGTTAAAGCGGATCAGAGACTGCGGCGGCCTGCGCTGCGCAGACGCAGGCTGGCCGGTCGGGAACTGGTTTGTGGCCGAGCGCGCGCTCGCTGCTTAGCTTACATATCTACTAATAACACGGGATCTGTTTGTCCGTTTGTTTACAAAACAATATAGATAATGCATTCGATTTTATTTTACATATGTGCTTATTTATATTGATAAAAATGATTTCATTAATTGTAATAAATTAAATCGATTTATGTAAATAGGTTAAAAGGTAAAAATCATTATACATTAAATGAATCAATTAAAATTACTGTAAATAATTAATAATTAACATGATTAAATATAAATTCGTTGACATAATTATAATTTACACTATACAATAAAATTCATTTGACATAAATAAATAATTAATTTCATTTGTAATAAAATAACATTAAATAATTTAATATCAAATCGTAAAATTGTAAAACGCATAAAACTTTATAATGTAAAACTATTAAAAAGTAAAATTGTAAAAACATAAAATATCCAAAAACATAAAAAACATAAATTATCTTTGGCATAACGCCCACAGATACATCGCGATTCAGATGAGGTCCTGAATTAGTATGAGTAGGTATAAGAATTAGTTGTTTATTTTGGTGCTCATTAAGGGTGAAGACACATTTGGGTGAATATGTGAGCGTTCCAACCGCCTAATTTTGGTGGCATCATTTTTGCCGAAGTTTCTATACGTCTCAATACTCTCAATGTTATACTTCGTCATTTGTATAAAAGGTACCGTGCCTCCTTTAAATGACAAAGTAGCCCATTAATTGTAACGAATAGAAACTTCGGCAAAAATTATGCCACCAAAATTAGGCGGTTGAAAGTGTTGAAACTCTCAGATATTCACCCATTTATCAGCATGCGTACGCGTTTTGTCTAATAAAATTGGCCGTTTAGTATGAAACATGTAAGCATGCGTAAGCGTGCGGAAAGCTGGACGCGGTCCCATACTAAACTGACATTTTCTATAGACAAAATGCATACGCATGCTGATAAATGTGTCTTCACCCTAAGGCGAATCCTTTGAGCTACTGGTATCTCGACTTACGCACTCAGTTCCATGGTATTATTATATTGTATTGTCATCCAACTTTAATAAATGCTTTTCTGCTCAATCGCTATGAGGGAAGGGGCATCAGAGCAGGGTGCTTAGCCAAGAGCTAGCGCTTAGTAGCGTATCGTAGATTTCCCTCTCTGTCACTCTTTCATATTAGTGTGACAAAGACAGGTGCCTTTCGTTTACGATTGACGATTAAGCGCAAGCGATTGGCTACTTGGCTAAGCATCCAGGTGAAACAACTAAACTTAATACTCGAATAAAAGCTTGTAAAATTTAATATGCATAAAAAAAGTTGGTTCGAATGGTAGTGATTATAGCAGTCGTGATGGAGACAGCATACTATTAGAAGTATACTCGTACTAGAGTTACCATTACTCTATTTTCGTCTGGATTCGCCCGGTATCTGATAAATATTGTATGACTTTTGTTCGGACACAACGTAACATCCGTGTCTGCTTGCGACCACAATAAGGTATATTACCGCGAACATAGAATAATAAATTTCGAGGATTTTTCTCTGTCCCTAAAACGAAGTCGTTTTAGAGTGAGAGAGACAAATCCTCGAAATTTACGAATTTCGTTTTTCGCGGCAGGGCCGAAGTTCCTATAATCAGATTTATAGGGTCACTTTGACAGTAGTTCCCTAGAGGCTTAGAAATGGTTCCATTTAGTCGACTTTGGAAAATCTATTCAAACATTTACGTCCTATAACCTAGATATGTCTAGACCGGCTCGGCAAACGCAGAGTAGGACGTTCAGTCGTCCACCCACAAGATGGACAGACGACCTTATGAAGGTCGCCTGGACACGCTGAATGCAGGTCGCATCTAACCGGCACATGTGGTCCAGGTCCAAAGGGGAGGTCTGTGTTCAGCAGTGGACGTCTTATGGCTGAGATGATGATGATGATGATGAACCTAGATATTCTTACAGGACAAGATTCCATTGGTCCCCGTCGCCGCAGTCTCGGAGAAAAGCATCCTGCATCCCGGAAGCAAAGCCACGGTAGCCAGCAAAATCATGGAGGTGCAGATTACTCAACCAAAACCAAACCTAGGTCCCTAATGGTTCCCTTACACCATTAAATCGCGTTTTCCCTTAGAGTGCGGCTCCACTGAGGCGGAGAGGAGCGAAGATGTGCAAAATCGACCAATTACATTCTTCAAATTCAAAATTCGAAACACTGTCATGCAGTCTCATTGGCCAATTTAGCACATCTCCGCTCCTCTCCGCCTCAGTGGAGCCGCACCCTTAGTGTCCTGAGCGAGCATTCGTTCGTTCTTGGGCAGATTAAAACAGGATTTCACAAAGCAAAATATTCGTTCGTCAGCCCACGAACAAGTGAATGCTCAGAACACTAAGGGTGCGGCCCCACTGAGGTGGAGAGGAGCGGAGCTGTGCAAAATTGACCAATTACATTCTTCAAATTCAAATTCGAAACACTGTGATGCGGTCTCATTATCCGAGCTCCCACCGCTCCGCTCCGCTCTGCGTCAGTGGAGCCGCACCCTAAGTGGAAACGCGGCTTTACCGAGTGCCAACCAATCGCTAACCCTCAGTAGCGTATCGTAGTTTTCTCTGTTACGCTTTCTTAGGGGGCGTTCTAGTATTACGTGCCGCAATTTTGGGGGAGGGGTGTCTCGTAAAACGTTACGATGCGTTACAGGGGCGGGAGGGGTCTTCCTTACAACACGTTACGTAACATTGTTTTTTTTTAAGTAATAAACTAGGGAATCAAAACTCCCAAATTGGCATACCTTTTCAGTTACATTTCGGTGATACAAACGGTGCGTTACAAGGGAGGGTAGGGGGTCAAAAATCTTCAAAAATTGCGTTACGTAAAATTTGAACGGTCCCAAATATAAGGGAGACAAAGACAGTTGCGTTTCGTTCGCGACTGAGTGTTAGTGATTGGCAGCTGTGCTACTCACCCTGGGTGCTTAGCCAAGTTGCCAATCGCTAGCGCTTGCTAGCGCATCGTAGTTTTCCCTCTTTGTCGCATTAATATGAAGGAGTGACAGAGAGGGAAAACTACGATGCGCTAGCAAGCGCTAGCGATTGGTAATTTGGCTAAACATCCTGGTACTTTAATAATAAGATAATATCTATAGTTTAATGTCTTTCTCTTAGCCTGATTTCGCCACGATCGCATCACAAGAATAGAACTTTTATACCCTATCATAATCCAATTTAATAAAAGTGTAATATTTTGTTAAAAAATATGAAATTAAAACTATTCCTGAAAGTTAGTTTGTATTAATTATTTGGCTAAATCAAGTTTTCCGAAGATATGAATATTGTATTTTTCCCTGATAGCCGTCGTCTTAAGGTTCAAGAAAATGCGGCACTTTTATTTTTATTTCCTATAAATTGTTAATAATCTTTTTTTAAGTGAGTGAGCCTAATGCGTTCGTCCGCAATCAGTATAACGAAATATTAAAAAAATCTGTCAACGTCAATGTCACTCGTGTCATTCATTCATTTTTTTTCTATTTCATCAGGGAATCGGGGAATCGGTTATCAGGGAAAAATATAAAATTCAAAAAAACTTTACATAGCCAATTACCTATCTTTTCACTCATACCTACGATATTTATTTACACATAAATTATAATATAATTTTTCAAGGCTCATTGTGAGTCCATATTTATATCTATATGATATGGTGGATATCTATACACCGTGTTTTTATTGATTTCGGTTAAATTAAAGGGAAGCTTATTTAGGTGAAAAATAATCAATTTGTCTGAGAAACTAGTATCTTAACTCTTACTGTTATTGAGTTATTCAAAAAATAAGTTTAATGACTGAACAAGTGTATTGCAACCTTTATTACATCCTAATGAAACTCATGAGCCGTCAGATGGCCGTCAGTCACCTGAGATCTTACTTAACCCTTAAATGCATGACCTTGACAAAGATTTATTCAAATTTGAATTCTGGCGGGTTGTCAATAGAGTCGAGAATAGATGATGCATATATACATCACTATGCAATTAAGGGTTAAGGTTCTCTGACACTTACCATTTCATTTATTATGTATGAAAACGAATTTTTTTTTTTTTAATTCGACTAAAAGCACTACTATAACTGGACAGGTAGCTCCAATTAACGTACGAAGCAGCCTGTTAAATTTAACGAAATTCAAAAAACACGGTGTATAATGAGCGTGTTCTCAGTTCTCACATTAGGGCTTGTGCATAAATCACGCGAGGTCCTGTAGGGGGGGAGGGGGGTCCAAGAAAACATCACGAAAGATCACGGTAGGGGAGGGGGGGGGGGGGGTACAAGGAGACCTCACGTGTATTTTTTTACGATGAACAAACTAAGAAATATTGTCAATTTCGGCTAGCGAACGTGAAAAGTTGAATGAAAAAAATACACGTGAGATTGCTAGGGGTGGGGGGGAAGGCTAGCCAAGAAACTCACCAAACATCACCATGGGGGAGGGGGGGGGGGTCAAAAAGTAGCCAAAAAAACATCACATGATTTATGCATGAGCCCTTACCTAGTATAAGTAGTCCATTTTAAGCGAGTGCCTACTGAAAAGGTTGCCCATCCTAGCAGAGTCACTGAACTCCTCGGCACTAAATCCCTATTAATATAGGCTGAAGGAACATTACCGATAGATAGTTTGGATGATCATCCATTTCACGCCTTTTCATCGAATCGTGGACACACTGTTAACAAGACAAGCAAGTAAAGCAGATTCCTACAGGCCTAGTAGATGCAAAAGATGATAAGCGATAAGTCATCATCATCATCATCATCATATCAGCCGAAAGACGTCCACTGCTGAACATAGGCCTCCCCCAAAGATTGCCACAATGACCGGTCCTGCGCCCTTTGCCGGAGATTCTTAGCACCCCTGACCCCGCTAGCACCCTGGCCGCTACCATAACCAGGGCACCGGGGGTCGCCGGAACCTCGGGGCCGCGGCCTTTTTTGTGTCATCATTTTGGGGGGGTAGCGATAAGTCACGTGATCATAATAATGTATGGAAATGGTCACGTGTCTTTTCGTACGAATCTGTCATTCTCATACATTTATTTTATTACTTATCGCTTATCGTATACGATTGCAGAATGGCATCTTGGCTAGGCATGCTGGAGGTATTAATTTTATTAAGGGTAGATTGCAAAATAAAAAAAAAACAAAAATCACGATCACGTGAATTGTGTTACGATCTTACGTATTAGTCATACAAACTATGTGGTACTTGGGTGAATAAACTTATTTTCTGTCTGTTATTACCATGGTTACGGTCGCCTGAGTCACGCTGGTTTTGGAGCATTCCATGAAAACATCTACTTTTTATCGCTTACGACTCACTATGGTAGCGACCCTAAAATAAAATATGCTAGCCGTTAGGAAACACTGTCAATCTTAAAGCCTTGACATGTTATTATTATGCCGTAACTCAGCTTACTAATTTAATTTTTCAAAAGTATTGAAAAGGCAGTGTCGCTTACGACATGTTTTCATGCAATGCTCCTTTTATGCAAAATAGGTACTTAATTTATGTAAACATGCATATAGTCCACGTTTGTAGATGGCTCATCAAGGAAAGGGTCTATTAACACCAGAAAAATGCATGTTTGCATAGTATAAGTAGCATAATTATGCATAAAACCAGCGTGACTCAGGCGACCGTAACCATGGTAATAACAGACAGAAAAAAGTTGATTCACCCATATACCTTTAATTATGTACCTACATTTTTTTTTATATCGACCCACAGGTCGCTAAAACACATACTTTGCTAGAAAATAAAGTTTCCACAATGCCTTTTATAGCATTCCAGCCGTACTATCCGTATGTCCGGTGTCCGAGGAAGCTATTCGCCGAACTCTAAAAGCGTCTTATACCGAAGAAGACATTCGTGCTAATGGTTTCGAGTTATCGTCTACTGCGGACATGCGGCAAAGAACCGATTGAAACGTCACGACTTTTTGCGGAAACTAAACTAACTGCGACTATATATAACATGGACGTCTAACGCCAGATCAAAACTGCCCCCAGAAACAATTGTTCAATTGTGCCAAGATGGGCAGGACATAGTGTTTTTCTTAACACCGCGCATATTTCGGCGCAACATCTTTGACAAATGTTTATAGAATATAGCCAATCAAAACTTTGATTTAAGTTTTTATTGGTTAACATTGAAATTCGTTGCCGTGATGCATTGAAGAGGAGGTGACACTTGTCAACTAAAATTCAGGACCGTTTTTGAAAGGCAATTTAGTATGGCATGCGGCTTCCATGTTTTATTTGTTCGTAGTAAACTAAAGATAGCCACTCAATTGCTTTTGGTAACTGTGGTTACCAGCTGTCACTCTTATTTTACATAAGAATAAAGCTCAACCAAAATTTTAAAGCAAATGAGAGGGTAGTATAAAAATCTTCGCACATTTGTCAGCCTCCGTTGCCTAGTTGGCAGTGCCCCTGTCTACGAAGCTGGAGGTTCCGGGTTCGAATCCCGGCGAGGGCATTATTTCTGTATTTATCACAAATATCTGTTCCTTGGTCATGGCTATATCTATCTATGATATATATCGTCGCCTGGTACCCACATCACAAGCCTTAATTGAGCTTACCGTGGGACTAGATCGATTTGTGTAAGATGTCCCGAGATATTTATATTATGACAACCCAACGGTGACTCGACTCTGTGCCAAATATTGAAATTTAAGCCCTATATGTCATATATTATGTTCTAGGTTTAATTAAAAAAAAATATATTAAAGTTGCCGTGTGGTGACGGCAGTAACAATACATTTGTCACCACCCCAACAACTCCTGCGAGTGTCGTAAGAGTCGACTAAGGGATTGAAGTGTCACTGACCATTATTTGATAAAAGATTGATGATGGGCAGCAGCGTCATCATAGTTGACATATTACTGCATCCGCTTGCCCAGCGTCGCGATTATGGGCATTTACCTCTTAATGCGTCCATACGCAGAATTAAAAGGAGAGGCCTATGTCCAGCAGTGGACTATCATAGCCTGATGATGATGATGATGAACACGAGGTAGGTATTCTGTACTTCGATACTATTATTTATTCCATGCTGGAATATTCCGTCTTTGTAGAGATTCGTCGTAGTCCATTAGTCCCGTAACAGCAAACGCAAAACGCAAATAAATCCAACTATTTGAAATGGAAATGTCCGTCTGGGGCTATATCGAAGGTTGGTTGATTCGTTCATATAGCGTAACGGGAACTAGTTGATAACTAAAGACTAACCTCCTTAATTTATAACTTAACAAGCCGCTAATAATTGTTTGTCCCTTTCGGTCTCAACAATGTGTCCGTAAGAGCAAAAGGGATAAACAATTATTAGCGGCTTGTTAAGTTAACAAACGTTTATGAATAAGGGGGTAACCTGCTTATTATTCATAACACTGCAAACGGCTAAGTATTCTTTTTAAGAGAACTACTGAATGACACACTACAGGATTACAGCAAATAAAAAAAATCATCACTTCACGAGTGGGGGAGGTAACGGAAAAAAATCTAGTTTTTATTGTACCACTTTGTTGGCATGATTAATATGTATACCTGTACCAAATTGCAGATTTCTAGTATTAACGGGCACTGAGCTATGCTGCGGAAAGACGGATAGACGGACATGGTAGTCTACTACGGAACCCTAAAACAGGTACCTATTTATTTACAGCATACATTAACCTAATCTTACCTTATAGCATATCTAAATACCTATATAATCATATTTCAGTATGTACAATGTAAAAGAAATATCGCACATGATAAAATAGAATAACACAGTCAAGCAACACTGTACTAAAAACCTAAAAATTACTTATTCTGTGCCATGACGGAATTCGTCTAAACGCAAATAAATCAGACAATTTGAAATGGAAATGTCCGTCTGGGACATAATTGGACGCAGCTACAGATGCTCACAGAAAGAACGATTTATTCATAGTTTATCATGACATGCCGTCCTACCCGTGACTACCGTAGTCTGACCACTAATAAAAAGAGTTGGGAAAAAATATTCTGATTACATTTGTATTAAAGATTACAAAGACAATTATTCTGTTGTGTATAATGCCTCCATCACACGTCTGCGGATGGGTCTGCGGACGTCGGCATATATGCATCCGCAGACGAATCTTCACCAACCGTCCACACGTCTCGTTCGTTCGTTCGTTCAGTCTGAGTGAGACACGTGAGAAAAATGGACGTTGAAACTGTAGCAGCCGCACCATGATTTAAAAAATAACCTATTTTATTAAGCCCGTTTACGTGCGCCAGTTACGTAATGCGTCATGGGCAATCTTATTATAATACATAATTAATTACTTTAACTGCAATTTTTTTTATTGCCTTGGTGGTAAACCAGGAACTTGCAGGCATGCATTCGTATTTGTAGACGGCGGCCGACTGACGGCGCGTCGGACGTGTGGTTGCGATACCGGACGCTCGCCCTTGAGCCCTTTGATCCGGGCCACAAAAACCAACCAGCGGATCTGTGGTTGACGCGTCCGCGGACGTCAAATACCTACCGCAGATGACCAAATCACCCCCTCTATACGCCCGCGGATGCATCCGGCGATGACGTCCGCGGACCCATCCGCAGACGTGTAGTGGAGGTTTCACTACGCGTGGCCCGATATTTTTAGATCGGATTAAGCAGAATTGTTCACAATTACCCGCCCCACTACACAAACAAAATGGTTGCACAAACAACCGAATCTAAGAAGCCTCACAAAGGAACCAATTCCATTACTTATTCCAAACAACTTTTTTATTTGCAACACGTTAAATGTGTTCGGGCCGCTCGTTTGCTTAGGACTAGTGTTGTTGCGATAGCTTCACGGTGTATCGTGGGCATGCCCATGAACCAGAAATAGTTATTTATTATACAAGGAGGCAAAGTTGTTGTTTAACTGTCGTGCCAACATTGAGACCTGAGGTAGCGAAAGATTCCGAAATTTAGCCACGAGCGTAGCGAGTGGTTCAAAAACTAGAATCTTGAGCATTGCGAAGGTCTGAAGGCACGAGAGTTGAACAAACTTTGCCGCCAATTGTAATACAACTTTTTTCCCCTCACTATCGCGAGGAAATATGATTACAAATCTCATCCAAATGTAAATTAACTTAAAAAAACCATTTAAAACTCAATGTCGATACTTAAATATAGCCAATGGCTTACAAAGTCACCCATGACCATGACAAATGATCAATTCAACATGTGAGCTCCGATTGCGCATGTTTACTACGGTCATACAGATCCACTTATACTAGGCAGTACTCGCTCGTATTAGAGGATAAACGAGCGCTTTACGAGCTAGTGAGGGGAAAAATATAATTAACGGTTAAACTCACGTGTATTTAATCACTACGTGCGATATGTTTTGGAGAGACTAGGTCTCCATTATCAAGCACTGAGCCCGTGTTCACGCCTCGCGGCTCGCGATTTAAGTCAATTAGCGATAATTTACGAGATTTAAACTCAGTAGAACGCAGAGCCAGGAGAATTATTGGTGACAGGAAGCTGATGGCTGGGCTACACTCTTTAGCCCTTCGGCGGAAAGTTGCCAGTCTGTCGGTGTTCTACAGATTGCACTTCGGGGAGTGTGCTCAAGAGCTTCATGAGCTTATTCCGCCATCCCCATTTTACCATCGAAATTCTAGATGCACGGCCGGGTTCCATCCTTACTTGGTAGATATTCCATTTATTCGTACGAAACGCTTTGCGTCTTCTTTCCTTATGCGTACTACCAAGGAGTGGAATTCCCTGCCGGCGTCTATATTTCCGAGATCATATAATCCGTCAACCTTCAAGTCAAGGGTGAATAGGCACCTGGCAAACTCACTCCATCCCATCGTAGGTCACGTCTCTGCTCTTGGCTAGTCTGTGGCCATGAGTAAGCCGATTTCAAATTAAAAAAAAAGACCCTCTGAAGTCCTACCAGAAACTTCGAAAAACGTAAATTTCGCGCAGCTGGCTCTCCAATTCCTTCGATTGGAGTATCAGGGTCAGATGCTCAAATATTATTGTCTTTAGAAATATTTATTGTCTTTAGACTCGGAAGTATCGCTTTTAGGGCGCAGTAACTCACTGGGATGGAAATGGAATTTCATAACACTTTTCAGGCCTAGGCCTACAAAGTAACTTTTTTTTTTATTTCGACAACATTGTCATTATTTATTTGTATTTCTTTGTATGTTTGAGAAAAGCACTATACATGCCTCGGAAAACGGATTCCCGGCCTCTGATGTAAGGTACTATTCTATGTTCGCCAAATCGCCATACACCCTCTGTACTTTAAACTTACGGAAATGGAAGTAGGCCATTCGACTTCACCAACGCGATACTTTACCCTCGCGATTTAAGCGACCAGAAGAACTCCCTGCCCAAATATCCTACTTGATCGTTGCTTTCACAAAAAGCGGATCTCAATACTCAAAAATATCGACTTCCGACATTTTCATCCTGTAACTTAAGTAGCCTAAACAATTGACCATCGATAAACGCTTCAAACATCTTGTTCTGTTGTGAATAAAGGGTATTTTGCTCTGGCATTTATTTTACCATGCGCAAAAATGTAACCCTAAGGAATTAAAATACGGAGCATAGTGCTACTAATGTTTTTGTTTTATTTGACATTCAGAGAGGTACGAAGTGGGCGAATCGAGGAATCCCCTTGGGTCATTACGTATTCAAGAGTACGGAGTATAATGTCAGGTGTAAAAATCTGGAAGCGCTCGATATCTCAAAAAGCGGAGCCATCGAAGGAATTGTAGGTAGAAGTTATTCAGAGAAAAAATATGCTATGAATCTTATCGAATTACATATCAAATAACAGAATTTGATTGAGAAAATAGATTGAAGTAGGTAGTTAAGTAAGTACTATCTTACCTTTTGCCTACTGATCTTTTTTGATGCAGCCCGATGAAGTAATGCAATATTTTATTTCTTAAACATGCAATGAAATATTGTCTTTACGTTCCTTAAAATAGACTCGGAAGTATCGCTTTTAGGGCGCAGTAACTGGGATGGAAACGGAATTTCATTCTTTTTTTTATTTCGACAACATTGTCTTTTTTTTACCTATTACTTTGTATGTTTGAGAAAAGCACTAGGTATACATGCCTCGGCGTGAAAACGGATTCCCGGCCTCGTTATCTATCTGGCCTATATACCAACTTGGCCGGAAATCCTCATTTTCCCGGCCTCTGATGTAATGTACTTATTTATAAAACACACCAGCAAAATACAAGGCTTACAATATTAAAGAAAACAAAATAGTATACATGGCCGGCCTGTACCTCAATAACAGGCGTGCAATAGCACTCACAATAAGTAACATAAAAACAATTAACTTTGGACTTGAAACATAAAAGTACAATCTGAAACACTCAAAATGTTCAATGTATAAGTATATCTAATACAGGCGATAAATTAAACTAGGGTCGCGTTTTATAAAGTTTACAATTTTGCTGTTGGCCTCTCTTTCTAGCGAATATGTGCGTGCGTTAGAGAAGCAAGCAGCGAAATTGTAAAATGAAACTTTTTAGAACAGATGGTGCCTTTTTTAGGCTCTAGTGCGAGAAGTGGCTCATTTTACGTCAGGTCCACGTCGTACGAGACGCGTGCAAAAAGGAAATTTCCTGTTTTTCGCACTTGTGTCGTAATGTAAGTACTATTATAAAACGCGACACAGGCATAGGATTGATTATATTGAAATCATTAATTATTATTAATAGATTTTATTTACGCACAAATCATTAGTTGTCTAATGATTTGTCAGGTCTAAAATGCGTTCGAAAACCGTAGAAAATTAGCAGCAATATTACAATTAGTTTAACTATGGGAACTTTTTATCTGTGGTACGAGTACCTACAGTCCGTGAGCAGTTAGAAAAACCTTCGTTTTTTTATCTGTCTCGCTCGCTCTTTTTGCATATGAGGCGAGCGAGACAGGTATAGAACCGAAGGGTTGTCTAACAGTTCACGGATTATTGGTAGAATTTGTAAAGTTAACTTTGTAGTACCGATTTTTGTAAAAAAAATAGTTTAAATTAGGACAGCTGTCAAATCTGTCTTTCTGAGCACCCTGAACGCGCAATATACAGGGTGGAACGGAACGACGATCTTTCCCACTACCGACCGAGTCTACCAACCATTACGATGAACTTTCAGTATGGGACCAACATCGAAATATAAAAAAAAAATCCCTCATATAAAGTGAGTAATAAGTTAGAGTTCAATAGTATGGAAAAGTCAATTTTTCATGTACGCTTTCGATGTTGGTCCGATACTAAAAGTTCATCGTAATGGTTGGTAGACTCGGTCGGTAGCGGGACGGAACGTCGTCCCTTTCCACCCTGTATTAGGATTACGATTGTACCTTCGACTATACAATAACCACTTCATCACTTTGAGGGTAGACGCGAAGTACAGTCGCCGTTAATATAGGAATATTTATTTTTAACAAGGATGGATAGGAATACAAAACAACACAGGGATTGTCCATTAATCACGTCATACGATTTTGGACCCCTCACTCCCCCATGGTGATATTTGGTGTTATTCAGGATTCCCCAATATGACGTGTAATTTATTGCCAATGTTTTTTTAATGGCACTTGTTCCGGGTTTGACATCTATTCTGGTTATATTTAAAAATTGATCGTTAATAAAAGTATAGAAGATTTTTTTTACTAGCTATAATGCCGTTCAGCAGAGTAACAAAAAATTACACGTGATTTGTCCGATGACCCCCCCTCCCCTATGGTGATTGGTGATTTTTTCTTGATCACCCCTCCCCCTATATGACGTAATTAATGGACAAGCCCATATCTCAGTTACTTAGTATTTTATAACTTTATTTACTCGAGATTTGACATTTTAACAGGTTCACATAGAAACATTTATTAAATATCTTCCAAAATTTATTATCCGCAAAATACTCGTACTCCAGTACACCAGTTTTAGGTGATATTTTCTCTTGTACATATATGCACCTGGAAAATATATTATAATGTCAATATGAAATTATGAATACAAAATATATCTCAATACAAATAGCCAGGTGGCTTATCATGGTCACACGTTTATCGTTTATCGTGTTATCCGTCACTTTCGCAGTTACATACTTGTTAGAACCTGACGGCAACAACGACAACGATTAAACACAGTACCATTATAACCACAGATCAGTATAGATAGCTAACGGTGGCATGGAACATGTCGCAGCGTTATGGCCGATAGGCCTTTATAGTGTGACAGATGCGCGCCCTATGAGCCAGTCGCAACTTACCCGCGACTGCAGGATGAGCTCGGACATATCCGCAAAATGCCGAATTGTGCCGTTATTTCTTGTAAAAATAGGAGTGTAAATAAACATTTCAAGGACTATTGAGTCACGTACCACATGAAAGTATTGATTTTTTAGTTATCAGTTGACAAAACCACGTATTTTTACAAATAATATATAACAACAAACCGCTGACATAAATGTCATAATGATTTTACTTGGGCGTACCAATTGGTTGAACTATTCAGTGACAAATTGTATGTGCGTTTTACATTGACGGCTTAGAATAGTAAGCAAGTTGCAATTTGGTAAGTGACCGTGCAATGTATCCAATTGCTAGCGATATTCACAACCGTCCTGTCATTTCTTGGTACGGCCGCTGCGAGCAGGCCGCGAACTAGAGGTACGACTGACCGTGCCGATGACAAATATGGTCGATAAATTGTTGATATATTTGATTATATTCAATTTTTCTTTCATATTTTGACCTTTGTATCAATATTTTATCTTCATAAAGGTAAAACAATATCCTATATAGATTATATCGCTTATTACATTATTTTGAGCCTTTAACAATAACCGTTGTCAAAGGTTGAAATTGTTTTATTTAAATATGTGACCATCGCGGAAACGGCTGATAACATTATATTTATTAAGGGTACAACCGTCTAAATAATTATTTGTTCATGTGATTCCCAGCCACAATTAAGATAATGTCGTTAATAAATTGCTTTGTTCATATTCAAATATATGTTTATAATTGACATTCTGTAGTTTATTATTTACAGACCAGATCCGATACGAAAGTAAGAAAAAAGTTTTCTAATTTATTATTAAACGACATAAAATGAAAACAAACAATATAAGGACTTAACTACCTATAAATAAAAAAATTGGCCTAAATCGCCGTCAGTGGGCAAGGTACCCAGAAGGCTGGCCGCATTCCCCCGTTGTATAGCTATACTTAAACGCCGTGCAAGGTACTGGCAGCCCTCTGGTCGCCTGAGGTCTCTCTTAGGCGAGCCGCTAGATCTTTAAAAAGTCCATGTGCACTTGGCCCCCATGGCCCCAAGGTCTCCACACCAAACGCCGCAAATATGTAGCTGGTTCCTAAAGCAGCAT